>ARYC01017232.1:0-30339 GCA_000711775.1 Oxytricha trifallax
ATATCTGGGCTCTAGCAGTAATAATAATAGAGAGCGACATGCCAAGAAACGATTACTTTAGCTGCAGGGGTGAGAGAGATCTAAGCAAAGAATCAAACATTATCTCAATAAAAATAAAATAAATGGAGGTCTCAGAGAACTTGCATACTGAACTATTATCAAGCCAAGCTAAGAGAATTAACAAACAATAGAAACAATCAAACATCAACTTAGAAAGATAAAATTCAGAGAACTGCCACATGACTCTAAGCTTATGTTTGTGTGATATATTTTAAAACTCGCTTGTTATACTCACTTAAATTACTAATATTTAAACATTAAACCCCTAAATAAACCCTATAAAAACCCAAATAAAGTATGCACTAATAGTCTACTTTTATCAATCAAAAACTCAATCAAACTACTGAAAAAATTTTGGGGTTTTGATTGATCTTGTAAATTTATGAGATGATCTGAAGTTAAGAAAATCCACTAAGTTTTACCTCATTACCAAGAGTGTAACATTGGAACGTTAAATATAAAGTGATTTTAAAAAGTTATGGCGGGGTCAAATTGTCATTTTTTATTAATTATTTAAAATTTGTCCTGTGCCAAACTCTTTCACGCTAAATTGCAATTACCAAATTATTATGCAAAATATTTCTCAAAATTAAAGATTCTACTACTTCTCTGAACACGAATACAAAATCAGAATTGAGAAATATTCAAGAAGCACAAAGTTATAGACAGTTAAAATTTAATTGTGGGTATTATTATTAAAGTTTTTTAAACATTTAATTTTAATGCTTGCATATTTTGGAAAAATGGCAACGCGAATTTATGAATTTAACTGGATTTAAGCAAACCCACTAATCTTGGGATTCTGAGCAAGAGTGTAATAACATTGGAATACAAAATCTATGTATTTACAATAATTATGGAGAGCTCAAATTGTCATTTCTTCACATTCTTTTAATTCCTTCAAAATGCTCAGAGTTATTTTTACATATTCAAATTAAAAACCTTGGCTATTAAGAAGTTATAATCATTGATATTTCTAAATGTATGATAGCTTAACATTTGAGCAGATACTTGGATTGAGTTAATTATAAATTGTAGTAAAAAATTAAGTTGTCTATATAAATGTTTGGACGACTGTATTTTTATGAAGGCAAGCAAGATCTTGGAGATTCGGCCTTGTCAAAGTCATTAATCTTATGGAGACCCAAAATTAGTAAAACTTTACAGATCAAGGTTTTAAGGGCTGGCCTACAAAGAGCAGAACTTTTTAAGAGCCGAAAATTAAAACGAGCTGAGATAATGAGCAGAAAAGATAAAATTTCTAATCTTTGTAACAATTTTAATATAGCCATTTTTAGTTTTATTATATAATTTACTGATCAACAAGTATGATAAACATGATTTTTTAGCGTTTTCGATGCACCAGAAGATTGTCTTGTAAATTTATGAGATGATCTGAAGTTAAGAAAATCCACTAAGTTTTACCTCATTACCAAGAGTGTAACATTGGAACGTTAAATATAAAGTGATTTTAAAAAGTTATGGCGAGGTCAAATTGTCATTTTTTTAATTATTTAAAATTTGTCATGTGCCAAACTCTTTCACGCTAAATTGCAATTACCAAATTATTATGCAAAATATTTCTCAAAAATAAAGATTCTACTACTTCTCTGAACACGAATACAAAATCAGAATTGAGAAATATTCAAGAAGCACAAAGTTATAGACAGTTAAAGTTTAATTGTGGGAATTATTGTTTAAGTAGATTAAACATTTAATTTTAATGCTTGCATATTTTGGAAAGATGGCAACGGGAATTTATGAATTCAACAGGATTTAAGCAAACCCACTAATCTTGTGATTCTGAGCAAGAGTGTAATAACATTGGAATACAAAATCTATGGTTATTTACAATAATTATTGAGAGGTCAAATTGTCATTTCTTCACATTCTTTTAATTCCTTCGAAATGCTCAGAGTTATTTTTACATATTCAAATTAAAAACCTTGGCTATTAAGAAGTTATAATCATTGATATTTCTAAATGTATGATAGCTTAACATTTGAGCAGATACTTGGATTGAGTTAATTATAATTGTAGTAAAAAATTAAGTTGTCTATATAAATGTTTGGACGACTGTATTTTTATGAAGGCAAGCAAGATCTTGGAGATTCGGCCTTGTCAAAGTTTCATTAATCTTATGGACACCCAAAATTAGTAAAACTTTACAGATCAAGGTATTAAGGGCTGGCCTACAAAGAGCAGAACTTTTTAAGAGCCGAAAATTAAAACGAGCTGAGATAATGAGCAGCAAAGATAAAATTTCTAATCTTGTAACAATTTTAATATAGCCATTTATAGCTTTATTATATAATTTACTGATCAACAAGCATGATAAACATGATTTTTTAGCGTTTTCGATGCACCAGAAGATTGTCTTGTAAATTTATGAGATGATCTGAAGTTAAGAAAGTCCACTAAGTTTTACCTCATAAGCAAGAGTGTAACATTGGAACGTCAAATATAAAGTGATTTTAAAAAGTTATGGCGGGGTCAAATTGTCATTTTTTATTAATTATTTAAAATTTGTCCTGTGCCAAACTCTTTCACGCTAAATTGCAATTACCAAATTATTATGCAAAATATTTCTCAAAATTAAAGATTCTACTACTTCTCTGAACACGAATACAAAATCAGAATTGAGAAATATTCAAGAAGCACAAAGTTATAGACAGTTAAAATTTAATTGTGGGTATTATTATTAAAGTTTTTTAAACATTTAATTTTAATGCTTGCATATTTTGGAAAAATGGCAACGCGAATTTATGAATTTAACTGGATTTAAGCAAACCCACTAATCTTGGGATTCTGAGCAAGAGTGTAATAACATTGGAATACAAAATCTATGGTTATTTACAATAATTATTGAGAGGTCAAATTGTCATTTCTTCACATTCTTTTAATTCCTTCGAAATGCTCAGAGTTATTTTTACATATTCAAATTAAAAACCTTGGCTATTAAGAAGTTATAATCATTGATATTTCTAAATGTATGATAGCTTAACATTTGAGCAGATACTTGGATTGAGTTAATTATAATTGTAGTAAAAAATTAAGTTGCTATATAAATGTTTGGACGACTGTATTTTTATGAAGGCAAGCAAGATCTTGGAGATTCGGCCTTGTCAAAGTTTCATTAATCTTATGGACACCCAAAATTAGTAAAACTTTACAGATCAAGGTATTAAGGGCTGGCCTACAAAGAGCAGAACTTTTTAAGAGCCGAAAATTAAAACGAGCTGAGATAATGAGCAGCAAAGATAAAATTTCTAATCTTGTAACAATTTTAATATAGCCATTTATAGCTTTATTATATAATTTACTGATCAACAAGCATGATAAACATGATTTTTTAGCGTTTTCGATGCACCAGAAGATTGTCTTGTAAATTTATGAGATGATCTGAAGTTAAGAAAATCCACTAAGTTTTACCTCATAACCAAGAGTGTAACATTGGAACGTCAAATATAAAGTGATTTTAAAAAGTTATGGCGAGGTCAAATTGTCATTTTTTTAATTATTTAAAATTTGTCATGTGCCAAACTCTTTCACGCTAAATTGCAATTACCAAATTATTATGCAAAATATTTCTCAAAAATAAAGATTCTACTACTTCTCTGAACACGAATACAAAATCAGAATTGAGAAATATTCAAGAAGCAAGTATAGACAGTTAAAATTTAATTGTGGGAATTATTAGTAAAGTAGATTAAACATTTAATTTTAATGCTTGCATATTTTGGAAAAATGGCAACGCGAATTTATGAATTCAACTGGATTTAAGCAAACCCACAAATCTTGGGATTCTGAGCAAGAGTGTAATAACATGAATACAAAATCTATGGATATTTACAATAATTATGGAGAGGTCAAATTGTCATTTCTTCACATTCTTTTAATTCCTTCGAAATGCTCAGAGTTATTTTTACATATTAAAATTAAAAACCTTGGCTATTAAGAAGTTATAATCATTGATATTTCTAAATGTATGATAGCTTAACATTTGAGCAGATACTTGGATTGAGTTAATTATAATTGTAGTAAAAAATTAAGTTGTCTATATAAATGTTTGGACGACTGTATTTTTATGAAGGCAAGCAAGATCTTAGAGATTCGGCCTTGTCAAAGTTTCATTAATCTTATGGACACCCAAAATTAGTAAAACTTTACAGATCAAGGTATTAAGGGCTGGCCTACAAAGAGCAGAACTTTTTAAGAGCCGAAAATTAAAACGAGCTGAGATAATGAGCAGCAAAGATAAAATTTCTAATCTTGTAACAATTTTAATATAGCCATTTATAGCTTTATTATATAATTTACTGATCAACAAGCATGATAAACATGATTTTTTAGCGTTTTCGATGCACCAGAAGATTGTCTTGTAAATTTATGAGATGATCTGAAGTTAAGAAAATCCACTAAGTTTTACCTCATAACCAAGAGTGTAACATTGGAACGTCAAATATAAAGTGATTTTAAAAAGTTATGGCGAGGTCAAATTGTCATTTTTTTAATTATTTAAAATTTGTCATGTGCCAAACTCTTTCACGCTAAATTGCAATTACCAAATTATTATGCAAAACATTTCTCAAAAATAAAGATTCTACTACCTCTCTGAACACGAATACAAAATCAGAATTGAGAAATATTCAAGAAGCACAAAGTTATAGACAGTTAAAGTTTAATTGTGGGAATTATTGGTAAAGTAGATTAAACATTTAATTTTAATGCTTGCATATTTTGGAAAGATGGCAACGCGAATTTATGAATTCAACAGGATTTAAGCAAACCCACAAATCTTGGGATTCTGAGCAAGAGTGTAATAACATTGAATACAAAATCTATGGATATTTACAATAATTATGGAGAGGTCAAATTGTCATTTCTTCACATTCTTTTAATTCCTTCGAAATGCTCAGAGTTATTTTTACATATTCAAATTAAAAACCTTGGCTATTAAGAAGTTATAATCATTGATATTTCTAAATGTATGATAGCTTAACATTTGAGCAGATACTTGGATTGAGTTAATTATAATTGTAGTAAAAAATTAAGTTGTCTATATAAATGTTTGGACGACTGTATTTTTATGAAGGCAAGCAAGATCTTAGAGATTCGGCCTTGTCAAAGTTTCATTAATCTTATGGACACCCAAAATTAGTAAAACTTTACAGATCAAGGTATTAAGGGCTGGCCTACAAAGAGCAGAACTTTTTAAGAGCCGAAAATTAAAACGAGCTGAGATAATGAGCAGCAAAGATAAAATTTCTAATCTTGTAACAATTTAATATAGCCATTTATAGCTTTATTATATAATTTACTGATCAACAAGCATGATAAACATGATTTTTTAGCGTTTTCGATGCACCAGAAGATTGTCTTGTAAATTTATGAGATGATCTGAAGTTAAGAAAATCCACTAAGTTTTACCTCATTACCAAGAGTGTAACATTGGAACGTTAAATATAAAGTGATTTTAAAAAGTTATGGCGAGGTCAAATTGTCATTTTTTTAATTATTTAAAATTTGTCATGTGCCAAACTCTTTCACGCTAAATTGCAATTACCAAATTATTATGCAAAATATTTCTCAAAAATAAAGATTCTACTACTTCTCTGAACACGAATACAAAATCAGAATGAGAAATATTCAAGAAGCACAAAGTTATAGACATTTAAAGTTTAATTGTGGGTATTATTATTAAAGTTTTTTAAACATTTAATTTTAATGCTTGCATATTTTGGAAAGATGGCAACGGGAATTTATGAATTCAACAGGATTTAAGCAAACCCACAAATCTTGGGATTCTGAGCAAGAGTGTAATAACATTGAATACAAAATCTATGGATATTTACAATAATTATGGAGAGGTCAAATTGTCATTTCTTCACATTCTTTTAATTCCTTCGAAATGCTCAGAGTTATTTTTACATATTCAAATTAAAAACCTTGGCTATTAAGAAGTTATAATCATTGATATTTCTAAATGTATGATAGCTTAACATTTGAGCAGATACTTGGATTGAGTTAATTATAATTGTAGTAAAAAATTAAGCTGCAAGATAAATGTTAGGACGACTGTATTTTTATGAAGGCAAGCAAGATCTTGGAGATTCGGCCTTGTCAAAGTTTCATTAATCTTATGGACACCCAAAATTAGTAAAACTTTACAGATCAAGGTTTTAAGGGCTGGCCTACAAAGAGCAGAACTTTTTAAGAGCCGAAAATTAAAACGAGCTGAGATAATGAGCAGCAAAGATAAAATTTCTAATCTTGTAACAATTTTAATATAGCCATTTATAGCTTTATTATATAATTTACTGATCAACAAGTATGATAAACATGATTTTTTAGCGTTTTCGATGCACCAGAAGATTGTCTTGTAAATTTATGAGATGATCTGAAGTTAAGAAAATCCACTAAGTTTTACCTCATTAGCAAGAGTGTAACATTGGAACGTCAAATATAAAGTGATTTTAAAAAGTTATGGCGGGGTCAAATTGTCATTTTTTATTAATTATTTAAAATTTGTCCTGTGCCAAACTCTTTCACGCTAAATTGCAATTACCAAATTATTATGCAAAACATTTCTCAAAAATAAAGATTCTGCTACCTCTCTGAACACAAATACAAAATCAGAATTGAGAAATATTCAAGAAGCACAAAGTTATAGACAGTTAAAGTTTAATTGTGGGAATTATTGGTAAAGTAGATTAAACATTTAATTTTAATGCTTGCATATTTTGGAAAGATGGCAACGCGAATTTATGAATTCAACTGGATTTAAGCAAACCCACTAATCTTGGGATTCTGAGCAAGAGTGTAATAACATTGGAATACAAAATCTATGGTTATTTACAATAATTATTGAGAGGTCAAATTGTCATTTCTTCACATTCTTTTAATTCCTTCGAAATGCTCAGAGTTATTTTTACATATTCAAATTAAAAACCTTGGCTATTAAGAAGTTATAATCATTGATATTTCTAAATGTATGATAGCTTAACATTTGAGCAGATACTTGGATTGAGTTAATTATAATTGTAGTAAAAAATTAAGTTGTCTATATAAATGTTTGGACGACTGTATTTTTATGAAGGCAAGCAAGATCTTGGAGATTCGGCCTTGTCAAAGTTTCATTAATCTTATGGACACCCAAAATTAGTAAAACTTTACAGATCAAGGTTTTAAGGGCTGGCCTACAAAGAGCAGAACTTTTTAAGAGCCGAAAATTAAAACGAGCTGAGATAATGAGCAGCAAAGATAAAATTTCTAATCTTGTAACAATTTTAATATAGCCATTTATAGCTTTATTATATAATTTACTGATCAACAAGCATGATAAACATGATTTTTTAGCGTTTTCGATGCACCAGAAGATTGTCTTGTAAATTTATGAGATGATCTGAAGTTAAGAAAGTCCACTAAGTTTTACCTCATAAGCAAGAGTGTAACATTGGAACGTCAAATATAAAGTGATTTTAAAAAGTTATGGCGGGGTCAAATTGTCATTTTTTATTAATTATTTAAAATTTGTCCTGTGCCAAACTCTTTCACGCTAAATTGCAATTACCAAATTATTATGCAAAATATTTCTCAAAAATAAAGATTCTACTACTTCTCTGAACACGAATACAAAATCAGAATTGAGAAATATTCAAGAAGCACAAAGTTATAGACAGTTAAAGTTTAATTGTGGGAATTATTGTTTAAGTAGATTAAACATTTAATTTTAATGCTTGCATATTTTGGAAAGATGGCAACGGGAATTTATGAATTCAACTGGATTTAAGCAAACCCACTAATCTTGGGATTCTGAGCAAGAGTGTAATAACATTGGAATACAAAATCTATGGTTATTTACAATAATTATGGAGAGCTCAAATTGTCATTTCTTCACATTCTTTTAATTCCTTCGAAATGCTCAGAGTTATTTTTACATATTCAAATTAAAAACCTTGGCTATTAAGAAGTTATAATCATTGATATTTCTAAATGTATGATAGCTTAACATTTGAGCAGATACTTGGATTGAGTTAATTATAATTGTAGTAAAAAATTAAGTTGTCTATATAAATGTTTGGACGACTGTATTTTTATGAAGGCAAGCAAGATCTTGGAGATTCGGCCTTGTCAAAGTTTCATTAATCTTATGGACACCCAAAATTAGTAAAACTTTACAGATCAAGGTATTAAGGGCTGGCCTACAAAGAGCAGAACTTTTTAAGAGCCGAAAATTAAAACGAGCTGAGATAATGAGCAGCAAAGATAAAATTTCTAATCTTGTAACAATTTTAATATAGCCATTTATAGCTTTATTATATAATTTACTGATCAACAAGCATGATAAACATGATTTTTTAGCGTTTTCGATGCACCAGAAGATTGTCTTGTAAATTTATGAGATGATCTGAAGTTAAGAAAATCCACTAAGTTTTACCTCATTACCAAGAGTGTAACATTGGAACGTTAAATATAAAGTGATTTTAAAAAGTTATGGCGAGGTCAAATTGTCATTTTTTTAATTATTTAAAATTTGTCATGTGCCAAACTCTTTCACGCTAAATTGCAATTACCAAATTATTATGCAAAATATTTCTCAAAAATAAAGATTCTACTACTTCTCTGAACACGAATACAAAATCAGAATTGAGAAATATTCAAGAAGCACAAAGTTATAGACATTTAAAGTTTAATTGTGGGTATTATTATTAAAGTTTTTTAAACATTTAATTTTAATGCTTGCATATTTTGGAAAGATGGCAACGGGAATTTATGAATTCAACAGGATTTAAGCAAACCCACTAATCTTGTGATTCTGAGCAAGAGTGTAATAACATTGGAATACAAAATCTATGGTTATTTACAATAATTATGGAGAGGTCAAATTGTCATTTCTTCACATTCTTTTAATTCCTTCGAAATGCTCAGAGTTATTTTTACATATTCAAATTAAAAACCTTGGCTATTAAGAAGTTATAATCATTGATATTTCTAAATGTATGATAGCTTAACATTTCAGCAGATACTTGGATTGAGTTAATTATAATTGTAGTAAAAAATTAAGTTGTCTATATAAATGTTTGGACGACTGTATTTTTATGAAGGCAAGCAAGATCTTGGAGATTCGGCCTTGTCAAAGTTTCATTAATCTTATGGACACCCAAAATTAGTAAAACTTTACAGATCAAGGTTTTAAGGGCTGGCCTACAAAGAGCAGAACTTTTTAAGAGCCGAAAATTAAAACGAGCTGAGATAATGAGCAGCAAAGATAAAATTTCTAATCTTGTAACAATTTTAATATAGCCATTTTTAGTTTTATTATATAATTTACTGATCAACAAGTATGATAAACATGATTTTTTAGCGTTTTCGATGCACCAGAAGATTGTCTTGTAAATTTATGAGATGATCTGAAGTTAAGAAAATCCACTAAGTTTTACCTCATTAGCAAGAGTGTAACATTGGAACGTCAAATATAAAGTGATTTTAAAAAGTTATGGCGGGGTCAAATTGTCATTTTTTTAATTATTTAAAATTTGTCCTGTGCCAAACTCTTTCACGCTAAATTGCAATTACCAAATTATTATGCAAAACATTTCTCAAAAATAAAGATTCTGCTACCTCTCTGAACACGAATACAAAATCAGAATTGAGAAATATTCAAGAAGCACAAAGTTATAGACAGTTAAAGTTTAATTGTGGGAATTATTGTTAAAGTAGATTAAACATTTAATTTTAATGCTTGCATATTTTGGAAAGATGGCAACGGGAATTTATGAATTCAACTGGATTTAAGCAAACCCACTAATCTTGGGATTCTGAGCAAGAGTGTAATAACATTGGAATACAAAATCTATGGTTATTTACAATAATTATGGAGAGGTCAAATTGTCATTTCTTCACATTCTTTTAATTCCTTCTAAATGCTCAGAGTTATTTTTACATATTCAAATTAAAAACCTTGGCTATTAAGAAGTTATAATCATTGATATTTCTAAATGTATGATAGCTTAACATTTCAGCAGATACTTGGATTGAGTTAATTATAATTGTAGTAAAAAATTAAGTTGTCTATATAAATGTTTGGACGACTGTATTTTTATGAAGGCAAGCAAGATCTTAGAGATTCGGCCTTGTCAAAGTTTCATTAATCTTATGGACACCCAAAATTAGTAAAACTTTACAGATCAAGGTTTTAAGGGCTGGCCTACAAAGAGCAGAACTTTTTAAGAGCCGAAAATTAAAACGAGCTGAGATAATGAGCAGCAAAGATAAAATTTCTAATCTTGTAACAATTTTAATATAGCCATTTTTAGTTTTATTATATAATTTACTGATCAACAAGTATGATAAACATGATTTTTTAGCGTTTTCGATGCACCAGAAGATTGTCTTGTAAATTTATGAGATGATCTGAAGTTAAGAAAATCCACTAAGTTTTACCTCATTACCAAGAGTGTAACATTGGAACGTTAAATATAAAGTGATTTTAAAAAGTTATGGCGAGGTCAAATTGTCATTTTTTTAATTATTTAAAATTTGTCATGTGCCAAACTCTTTCACGCTAAATTGCAATTACCAAATTATTATGCAAAATATTTCTCAAAAATAAAGATTCTACTACTTCTCTGAACACGAATACAAAATCAGAATTGAGAAATATTCAAGAAGCACAAAGTTATAGACATTTAAAGTTTAATTGTGGGTATTATTATTAAAGTTTTTTAAACATTTAATTTTAATGCTTGCATATTTTGGAAAGATGGCAACGGGAATTTATGAATTCAACAGGATTTAAGCAGACCCACTAATCTTGGGATTCTGAGCAAGAGTGTAATAACATTGGAATACAAAATCTATGGATATTTACAATAATTATGGAGAGGTCAAATTGTCATTTCTTCACATTCTTTTAATTCCTTCGAAATGCTCAGAGTTATTTTTACATATTCAAATTAAAAACCTTGGCTATTAAGAAGTTATAATCATTGATATTTCTAAATGTATGATAGCTTAACATTTGAGCAGATACTTGGATTGAGTTAATTATAATTGTAGTAAAAAATTAAGTTGTCTATATAAATGTTTGGACGACTGTATTTTTATGAAGGCAAGCAAGATCTTGGAGATTCGGCCTTGTCAAAGTTTCATTAATCTTATGGACACCCAAAATTAGTAAAACTTTACAGATCAAGGTATTAAGGGCTGGCCTACAAAGAGCAGAACTTTTTAAGAGCCGAAAATTAAAACGAGCTGAGATAATGAGCAGCAAAGATAAAATTTCTAATCTTGTAACAATTTTAATATAGCCATTTTTAGTTTTATTATATAATTTACTGATCAACAAGTATGATAAACATGATTTTTTAGCGTTTTCGATGCACCAGAAGATTGTCTTGTAAATTTATGAGATGATCTGAAGTTAAGAAAATCCACTAAGTTTTACCTCATTAGCAAGAGTGTAACATTGGAACGTCAAATATAAAGTGATTTTAAAAAGTTATGGCGGGGTCAAATTGTCATTTTTTTAATTATTTAAAATTTGTCCTGTGCCAAACTCTTTCACGCTAAATTGCAATTACCAAATTATTATGCAAAACATTTCTCAAAAATAAAGATTCTGCTACCTCTCTGAACACGAATACAAAATCAGAATTGAGAAATATTCAAGAAGCACAAAGTTATAGACAGTTAAAGTTTAATTGTGGGAATTATTGTTAAAGTAGATTAAACATTTAATTTTAATGCTTGCATATTTTGGAAAGATGGCAACGGGAATTTATGAATTCAACTGGATTTAAGCAGACCCACTAATCTTGGGATTCTGAGCAAGAGTGTAATAACATTGTATACAAAATCTATGGATATTTACAATAATTATGGAGAGGTCAAATTGTCATTTCTTCACATTCTTTTAATTCCTTCGAAATGCTCAGAGTTATTTTTACATATTCAAATTAAAAACCTTGGCTATTAAGAAGTTATAATCATTGATATTTCTAAATGTATGATAGCTTAGCATTTGAGCAGATACTTGGATTGAGTTAATTATAATTGTAGTAAAAAATTAAGTTGTCTATATAAATGTTTGGACGACTGTATTTTTATGAAGGCAAGCAAGATCTTGGAGATTCGGCCTTGTCAAAGTTTCATTAATCTTATGGACACCCAAAATTAGTAAAACTTTACAGATCAAGGTATTAAGGGCTGGCCTACAAAGAGCAGAACTTTTTAAGAGCCGAAAATTAAAACGAGCTGAGATAATGAGCAGCAAAGATAAAATTTCTAATCTTGTAACAATTTTAATATAGCCATTTTTAGTTTTATTATATAATTTACTGATCAACAAGTATGATAAACATGATTTTTTAGCGTTTTCGATGCACCAGAAGATTGTCTTGTAAATTTATGAGATGATCTGAAGTTAAGAAAATCCACTAAGTTTTACCTCATTACCAAGAGTGTAACATTGGAACGTTAAATATAAAGTGATTTTAAAAAGTTATGGCGAGGTCAAATTGTCATTTTTTTAATTATTTAAAATTTGTCATGTGCCAAACTCTTTCACGCTAAATTGCAATTACCAAATTATTATGCAAAATATTTCTCAAAAATAAAGATTCTACTACTTCTCTGAACACGAATACAAAATCAGAATTGAGAAATATTCAAGAAGCACAAAGTTATAGACAGTTAAAGTTTAATTGTGGGAATTATTGTTTAAGTAGATTAAACATTTAATTTTAATGCTTGCATATTTTGGAAAGATGGCAACGGGAATTTATGAATTCAACTGGATTTAAGCAGACCCACTAATCTTGGGATTCTGAGCAAGAGTGTAATAACATTGGAATACAAAATCTATGGATATTTACAATAATTATGGAGAGGTCAAATTGTCATTTCTTCACATTCTTTTAATTCCTTCGAAATGCTCAGAGTTATTTTTACATATTCAAATTAAAAACCTTGGCTATTAAGAAGTTATAATCATTGATATTTCTAAATGTATGATAGCTTAACATTTGAGCAGATACTTGGATTGAGTTAATTATAATTGTAGTAAAAAATTAAGTTGTCTATATAAATGTTTGGACGACTGTATTTTTATGAAGGCAAGCAAGATCTTGGAGATTCGGCCTTGTCAAAGTTTCATTAATCTTATGGAGACCCAAAATTAGTAAAACTTTACAGATCAAGGTTTTAAGGGCTGGCCTACAAAGAGCAGAACTTTTTAAGAGCCGAAAATTAAAACGAGCTGAGATAATGAGCAGCAAAGATAAAATTTCTAATCTTGTAACAATTTTAATATAGCCATTTTTAGTTTTATTATATAATTTACTGATCAACAAGTATGATAAACATGATTTTTTAGCGTTTTCGATGCACCAGAAGATTGTCTTGTAAATTTATGAGATGATCTGAAGTTAAGAAAATCCACTAAGTTTTACCTCATTAGCAAGAGTGTAACATTGGAACGTCAAATATAAAGTGATTTTAAAAAGTTATGGCGGGGTCAAATTGTCATTTTTTTAATTATTTAAAATTTGTCCTGTGCCAAACTCTTTCACGCTAAATTGCAATTACCAAATTATTATGCAAAACATTTCTCAAAAATAAAGATTCTGCTACCTCTCTGAACACAAATACAAAATCAGAATTGAGAAATATTCAAGAAGCACAAAGTTATAGACAGTTAAAGTTTAATTGTGGGAATTATTGGTAAAGTAGATTAAACATTTAATTTTAATGCTTGCATATTTTGGAAAGATGGCAACGCGATTTTATGAATTCAACTGGATTTAAGCAGACCCACAAATCTTGGGATTCTGAGCAAGAGTGTAATAACATTGTATACAAAATCTATGGATATTTACAATAATTATGGAGAGGTCAAATTGTCATTTCTTCACATTCTTTTAATTCCTTCGAAATGCTCAGAGTTATTTTTACATATTCAAATTAAAAACCTTGGCTATTAAGAAGTTATAATCATTGATATTTCTAAATGTATGATAGCTTAACATTTGAGCAGATACTTGGATTGAGTTAATTATAATTGTAGTAAAAAATTAAGTTGTCTATATAAATGTTTGGACGACTGTATTTTTATGAAGGCAAGCAAGATCTTGGAGATTCGGCCTTGTCAAAGTTTCATTAATCTTATGGACACCCAAAATTAGTAAAACTTTACAGATCAAGGTTTTAAGGGCTGGCCTACAAAGAGCAGAACTTTTTAAGAGCCGAAAATTAAAACGAGCTGAGATAATGAGCAGCAAAGATAAAATTTCTAATCTTGTAACAATTTTAATATAGCCATTTTTAGTTTTATTATATAATTTACTGATCAACAAGTATGATAAACATGATTTTTTAGCGTTTTCGATGCACCAGAAGATTGTCTTGTAAATTTATGAGATGATCTGAAGTTAAGAAAATCCACTAAGTTTTACCTCATTACCAAGAGTGTAACATTGGAACGTTAAATATAAAGTGATTTTAAAAAGTTATGGCGAGGTCAAATTGTCATTTTTTTAATTATTTAAAATTTGTCATGTGCCAAACTCTTTCACGCTAAATTGCAATTACCAAATTATTATGCAAAATATTTCTCAAAAATAAAGATTCTACTACTTCTCTGAACACGAATACAAAATCAGAATTGAGAAATATTCAAGAAGCACAAAGTTATAGACAGTTAAAGTTTAATTGTGGGAATTATTGTTAAAGTAGATTAAACATTTAATTTTAATGCTTGCATATTTTGGAAAGATGGCAACGGGAATTTATGAATTCAACAGGATTTAAGCAGACCCACTAATCTTGGGATTCTGAGCAAGAGTGTAATAACATTGGAATACAAAATCTATGGTTATTTACAATAATTATGGAGAGGTCAAATTGTCATTTCTTCACATTCTTTTAATTCCTTCGAAATGCTCAGAGTTATTTTTACATATTCAAATTAAAAACCTTGGCTATTAAGAAGTTATAATCATTGATATTTCTAAATGTATGATAGCTTAGCATTTGAGCAGATACTTGGATTGAGTTAATTATAATTGTAGTAAAAAATTAAGTTGTCTATATAAATGTTTGGACGACTGTATTTTTATGAAGGCAAGCAAGATCTTGGAGATTCGGCCTTGTCAAAGTTTCATTAATCTTATGGACACCCAAAATTAGTAAAACTTTACAGATCAAGGTTTTAAGGGCTGGCCTACAAAGAGCAGAACTTTTTAAGAGCCGAAAATTAAAACGAGCTGAGATAATGAGCAGCAAAGATAAAATTTCTAATCTTGTAACAATTTTAATATAGCCATTTTTAGTTTTATTATATAATTTACTGATCAACAAGTATGATAAACATGATTTTTTAGCGTTTTCGATGCACCAGAAGATTGTCTTGTAAATTTATGAGATGATCTGAAGTTAAGAAAATCCACTAAGTTTTACCTCATTACCAAGAGTGTAACATTGGAACGTTAAATATAAAGTGATTTTAAAAAGTTATGGCGAGGTCAAATTGTCATTTTTTTAATTATTTAAAATTTGTCATGTGCCAAACTCTTTCACGCTAAATTGCAATTACCAAATTATTATGCAAAATATTTCTCAAAAATAAAGATTCTACTACTTCTCTGAACACGAATACAAAATCAGAATTGAGAAATATTCAAGAAGCACAAAGTTATAGACAGTTAAAGTTTAATTGTGGGAATTATTGTTTAAGTAGATTAAACATTTAATTTTAATGCTTGCATATTTTGGAAAGATGGCAACGGGAATTTATGAATTCAACAGGATTTAAGCAAACCCACTAATCTTGTGATTCTGAGCAAGAGTGTAATAACATTGGAATACAAAATCTATGGTTATTTACAATAATTATGGAGAGGTCAAATTGTCATTTCTTCACATTCTTTTAATTCCTTCGAAATGCTCAGAGTTATTTTTACATATTCAAATTAAAAACCTTGGCTATTAAGAAGTTATAATCATTGATATTTCTAAATGTATGATAGCTTAACATTTGAGCAGATACTTGGATTGAGTTAATTATAATTGTAGTAAAAAATTAAGTTGTCTATATAAATGTTTGGACGACTGTATTTTTATGAAGGCAAGCAAGATCTTGGAGATTCGGCCTTGTCAAAGTTTCATTAATCTTATGGACACCCAAAATTAGTAAAACTTTACAGATCAAGGTATTAAGGGCTGGCCTACAAAGAGCAGAACTTTTTAAGAGCCGAAAATTAAAACGAGCTGAGATAATGAGCAGCAAAGATAAAATTTCTAATCTTGTAACAATTTTAATATAGCCATTTTTAGTTTTATTATATAATTTACTGATCAACAAGTATGATAAACATGATTTTTTATCGTTTTCGATGCACCAGAAGATTGTCTTGTAAATTTATGAGATGATCTGAAGTTAAGAAAATCCACTAAGTTTTACCTCATTAGCAAGAGTGTAACATTGGAACGTCAAATATAAAGTGATTTTAAAAAGTTATGGCGGGGTCAAATTGTCATTTTTTTAATTATTTAAAATTTGTCCTGTGCCAAACTCTTTCACGCTAAATTGCAATTACCAAATTATTATGCAAAACATTTCTCAAAAATAAAGATTCTGCTACCTCTCTGAACACGAATACAAAATCAGAATTGAGAAATATTCAAGAAGCACAAAGTTATAGACAGTTAAAGTTTAATTGTGGGAATTATTGTTTAAGTAGATTAAACATTTAATTTTAATGCTTGCATATTTTGGAAAGATGGCAACGGGAATTTATGAATTCAACTGGATTTAAGCAGACCCACTAATCTTGGATTCTGAGCAAGAGTGTAATAACATTGGAATACAAAATCTATGGTTATTTACAATAATTATGGAGAGGTCAAATTGTCATTTCTTCACATTCTTTTAATTCCTTCAAAATGCTCAGAGTTATTTTTACATATTCAAATTAAAAACCTTGGCTATTAAGAAGTTATAATCATTGATATTTCTAAATGTATGATAGCTTAACATTTGAGCAGATACTTGGATTGAGTTAATTATAATTGTAGTAAAAAATTAAGTTGTCTATATAAATGTTTGGACGACTGTATTTTTATGAAGGCAAGCAAGATCTTAGAGATTCGGCCTTGTCAAAGTTTCATTAATCTTATGGAGACCCAAAATTAGTAAAACTTTACAGATCAAGGTTTTAAGGGCTGGCCTACAAAGAGCAGAACTTTTTAAGAGCCGAAAATTAAAACGAGCTGAGATTATGAGCAGCAAAGATAAAATTTCTAATCTTGTAACAATTTTAATATAGCCATTTTTAGTTTTATTATATAATTTACTGATCAACAAGTATGATAAACATGATTTTTTAGCGTTTTCGATGCACCAGAAGATTGTCTTGTAAATTTATGAGATGATCTGAAGTTAAGAAAATCCACTAAGTTTTACCTCATTAGCAAGAGTGTAACATTGGAACGTCAAATATAAAGTGATTTTAAAAAGTTATGGCGGGGTCAAATTGTCATTTTTTTAATTATTTAAAATTTGTCCTGTGCCAAACTCTTTCACGCTAAATTGCAATTACCAAATTATTATGCAAAATATTTCTCAAAAATAAAGATTCTACTACTTCTCTGAACACGAATACAAAATCAGAATTGAGAAATATTCAAGAAGCACAAAGTTATAGACAGTTAAAGTTTAATTGTGGGAATTATTATTAAAGTAGATTAAACATTTAATTTTAATGCTTGCATATTTTGGAAAGATGGCAACGCGAATTTATGAATTCAACTGGATTTAAGCAGACCCACTAATCTTGGGATTCTGAGCAAGAGTGTAATAACATTGGAATACAAAATCTATGGTTATTTACAATAATTATGGAGAGGTCAAATTGTCATTTCTTCACATTCTTTTAATTCCTTCGAAATGCTCAGAGTTATTTTTACATATTCAAATTAAAAACCTTGGCTATTAAGAAGTTATAATCATTGATATTTCTAAATGTATGATAGCTTAGCATTTCAGCAGATACTTGGATTGAGTTAATTATAATTGTAGTAAAAAATTAAGTTGTCTATATAAATGTTTGGACGACTGTATTTTTATGAAGGCAAGCAAGATCTTGGAGATTCGGCCTTGTCAAAGTTTCATTAATCTTATGGACACCCAAAATTAGTAAAACTTTACAGATCAAGGTTTTAAGGGCTGGCCTACAAAGAGCAGAACTTTTTAAGAGCCGAAAATTAAAACGAGCTGAGATAATGAGCAGCAAAGATAAAATTTCTAATCTTGTAACAATTTTAATATAGCCATTTTTAGTTTTATTATATAATTTACTGATCAACAAGTATGATAAACATGATTTTTTAGCGTTTTCGATGCACCAGAAGATTGTCTTGTAAATTTATGAGATGATCTGAAGTTAAGAAAATCCACTAAGTTTTACCTCATTACCAAGAGTGTAACATTGGAACGTTAAATATAAAGTGATTTTAAAAAGTTATGGCGAGGTCAAATTGTCATTTTTTTAATTATTTAAAATTTGTCATGTGCCAAACTCTTTCACGCTAAATTGCAATTACCAAATTATTATGCAAAATATTTCTCAAAAATAAAGATTCTACTACTTCTCTGAACACGAATACAAAATCAGAATTGAGAAATATTCAAGAAGCACAAAGTTATAGACAGTTAAAGTTTAATTGTGGGAATTATTGTTTAAGTAGATTAAACATTTAATTTTAATGCTTGCATATTTTGGAAAGATGGCAACGGGAATTTATGAATTCAACAGGATTTAAGCAGACCCACTAATCTTGGGATTCTGAGCAAGAGTGTAATAACATTGGAATACAAAATCTATGGTTATTTACAATAATTATGGAGAGGTCAAATTGTCATTTCTTCACATTCTTTTAATTCCTTCGAAATGCTCAGAGTTATTTTTACATATTCAAATTAAAAACCTTGGCTATTAAGAAGTTATAATCATTGATATTTCTAAATGTATGATAGCTTAACATTTGAGCAGATACTTGGATTGAGTTAATTATAATTGTAGTAAAAAATTAAGTTGTCTATATAAATGTTTGGACGACTGTATTTTTATGAAGGCAAGCAAGATCTTGGAGATTCGGCCTTGTCAAAGTTTCATTAATCTTATGGAGACCCAAAATTAGTAAAACTTTACAGATCAAGGTTTTAAGGGCTGGCCTACAAAGAGCAGAACTTTTTAAGAGCCGAAAATTAAAACGAGCTGAGATAATGAGCAGCAAAGATAAAATTTCTAATCTTGTAACAATTTTAATATAGCCATTTTTAGTTTTATTATATAATTTACTGATCAACAAGTATGATAAACATGATTTTTTAGCGTTTTCGATGCACCAGAAGATTGTCTTGTAAATTTATGAGATGATCTGAAGTTAAGAAAATCCACTAAGTTTTACCTCATTAGCAAGAGTGTAACATTGGAACGTCAAATATAAAGTGATTTTAAAAAGTTATGGCGGGGTCAAATTGTCATTTTTTTAATTATTTAAAATTTGTCCTGTGCCAAACTCTTTCACGCTAAATTGCAATTACCAAATTATTATGCAAAACATTTCTCAAAAATAAAGATTCTGCTACCTCTCTGAACACGAATACAAAATCAGAATTGAGAAATATTCAAGAAGCACAAAGTTATAGACAGTTAAAGTTTAATTGTGGGAATTATTGTTAAAGTAGATTAAACATTTAATTTTAATGCTTGCATATTTTGGAAAGATGGCAACGGGAATTTATGAATTCAACTGGATTTAAGCAGACCCACTAATCTTGGGATTCTGAGCAAGAGTGTAATAACATTGGAATACAAAATCTATGGTTATTTACAATAATTATGGAGAGGTCAAATTGTCATTTCTTCACATTCTTTTAATTCCTTCGAAATGCTCAGAGTTATTTTTACATATTCAAATTAAAAACCTTGGCTATTAAGAAGTTATAATCATTGATATTTCTAAATGTATGATAGCTTAACATTTGAGCAGATACTTGGATTGAGTTAATTATAATTGTAGTAAAAAATTAAGTTGTCTATATAAATGTTTGGACGACTGTATTTTTATGAAGGCAAGCAAGATCTTGGAGATTCGGCCTTGTCAAAGTTTCATTAATCTTATGGACACCCAAAATTAGTAAAACTTTACAGATCAAGGTTTTAAGGGCTGGCCTACAAAGAGCAGAACTTTTTAAGAGCCGAAAATTAAAACGAGCTGAGATAATGAGCAGCAAAGATAAAATTTCTAATCTTGTAACAATTTTAATATAGCCATTTTTAGTTTTATTATATAATTTACTGATCAACAAGTATGATAAACATGATTTTTTAGCGTTTTCGATGCACCAGAAGATTGTCTTGTAAATTTATGAGATGATCTGAAGTTAAGAAAATCCACTAAGTTTTACCTCATTACCAAGAGTGTAACATTGGAACGTTAAATATAAAGTGATTTTAAAAAGTTATGGCGGGGTCAAATTGTCATTTTTTTAATTATTTAAAATTTGTCCTGTGCCAAACTCTTTCACGCTAAATTGCAATTACCAAATTATTATGCAAAATATTTCTCAAAAATAAAGATTCTACTACTTCTCTGAACACGAATACAAAATCAGAATTGAGAAATATTCAAGAAGCACAAAGTTATAGACAGTTAAAGTTTAATTGTGGGTATTATTATTAAAGTAGATTAAACATTTAATTTTAATGCTTGCATATTTTGGAAAGATGGCAACGGGAATTTATGAATTCAACAGGATTTAAGCAAACCCACTAATCTTGGGATTCTGAGCAAGAGTGTAATAACATTGGAATACAAAATCTATGGTTATTTACAATAATTATGGAGAGGTCAAATTGTCATTTCTTCACATTCTTTTAATTCCTTCGAAATGCTCAGAGTTATTTTTACATATTCAAATTAAAAACCTTGGCTATTAAGAAGTTATAATCATTGATATTTCTAAATGTATGATAGCTTAGCATTTCAGCAGATACTTGGATTGAGTTAATTATAATTGTAGTAAAAAATTAAGTTGTCTATATAAATGTTTGGACGACTGTATTTTTATGAAGGCAAGCAAGATCTTGGAGATTCGGCCTTGTCAAAGTTTCATTAATCTTATGGACACCCAAAATTAGTAAAACTTTACAGATCAAGGTTTTAAGGGCTGGCCTACAAAGAGCAGAACTTTTTAAGAGCCGAAAATTAAAACGAGCTGAGATAATGAGCAGCAAAGATAAAATTTCTAATCTTGTAACAATTTTAATATAGCCATTTTTAGTTTTATTATATAATTTACTGATCAACAAGTATGATAAACATGATTTTTTAGCGTTTTCGATGCACCAGAAGATTGTCTTGTAAATTTATGAGATGATCTGAAGTTAAGAAAATCCACTAAGTTTTACCTCATTAGCAAGAGTGTAACATTGGAACGTCAAATATAAAGTGATTTTAAAAAGTTATGGCGGGGTCAAATTGTCATTTTTTTAATTATTTAAAATTTGTCCTGTGCCAAACTCTTTCACGCTAAATTGCAATTACCAAATTATTATGCAAAACATTTCTCAAAAATAAAGATTCTGCTACCTCTCTGAACACAAATACAAAATCAGAATTGAGAAATATTCAAGAAGCACAAAGTTATAGACAGTTAAAGTTTAATTGTGGGAATTATTGGTAAAGTAGATTAAACATTTAATTTTAATGCTTGCATATTTTGGAAAGATGGCAACGGGAATTTATGAATTCAACAGGATTTAAGCAGACCCACTAATCTTGGGATTCTGAGCAAGAGTTTAATAACATAGGAATACAAAATCTATGGTTATTTACAATAATTATGGAGAGGTCAAATTGTCATTTCTTCACATTCTTTTAATTCCTTCGAAATGCTCAGAGTTATTTTTACATATTCAAATTAAAAACCTTGGCTATTAAGAAGTTATAATCATTGATATTTCTAAATGTATGATAGCTTAGCATTTGAGCAGATACTTGGATTGAGTTAATTATAATTGTAGTAAAAAATTAAGTTGTCTATATAAATGTTTGGACGACTGTATTTTTATGAAGGCAAGCAAGATCTTGGAGATTCGGCCTTGTCAAAGTTTCATTAATCTTATGGAGACCCAAAATTAGTAAAACTTTACAGATCAAGGTTTTAAGGGCTGGCCTACAAAGAGCAGAACTTTTTAAGAGCCGAAAATTAAAACGAGCTGAGATAATGAGCAGCAAAGATAAAATTTCTAATCTTGTAACAATTTTAATATAGCCATTTTTAGTTTTATTATATAATTTACTGATCAACAAGTATGATAAACATGATTTTTTAGCGTTTTCGATGCACCAGAAGATTGTCTTGTAAATTTATGAGATGATCTGAAGTTAAGAAAATCCACTAAGTTTTACCTCATTACCAAGAGTGTAACATTGGAACGTTAAATATAAAGTGATTTTAAAAAGTTATGGCGAGGTCAAATTGTCATTTTTTTAATTATTTAAAATTTGTCATGTGCCAAACTCTTTCACGCTAAATTGCAATTACCAAATTATTATGCAAAATATTTCTCAAAAATAAAGATTCTACTACTTCTCTGAACACGAATACAAAATCAGAATTGAGAAATATTCAAGAAGCACAAAGTTATAGACAGTTAAAGTTTAATTGTGGGAATTATTGGTAAAGTAGATTAAACATTTAATTTTAATGCTTGCATATTTTGGAAAGATGGCAACGGGAATTTATGAATTCAACAGGATTTAAGCAGACCCACTAATCTTGGGATTCTGAGCAAGAGTTTAATAACATAGGAATACAAAATCTATGGTTATTTACAATAATTATGGAGAGGTCAAATTGTCATTTCTTCACATTCTTTTAATTCCTTCGAAATGCTCAGAGTTATTTTTACATATTCAAATTAAAAACCTTGGCTATTAAGAAGTTATAATCATTGATATTTCTAAATGTATGATAGCTTAGCATTTCAGCAGATACTTGGATTGAGTTAATTATAATTGTAGTAAAAAATTAAGTTGTCTATATAAATGTTTGGACGACTGTATTTTTATGAAGGCAAGCAAGATCTTGGAGATTCGGCCTTGTCAAAGTTTCATTAATCTTATGGACACCCAAAATTAGTAAAACTTTACAGATCAAGATTTTAAGGGCTGGCCTACAAAGAGCAGAACTTTTTAAAAGCCGAAAATTAAAACGAGCTGAGATAATGAGCAGCAAAGATAAAATTTCTAATCTTGTAACAATTTTAATATAGCCATTTATAGCTTTATTATATAATTTACTGATCAACAAGCATGATAAACATGATTTTTTAGCGTTTTCGATGCACCAGAAGATTGTCTTGTAAATTTATGAGATGATCTGAAGTTAAGAAAGTCCACTAAGTTTTACCTCATAAGCAAGAGTGTAACATTGGAACGTCAAATATAAAGTGATTTTAAAAAGTTATGGCGGGGTCAAATTGTCATTTTTTATTAATTATTTAAAATTTGTCCTGTGCCAAACTCTTTCACGCTAAATTGCAATTACCAAATTATTATGCAAAACATTTCTCAAAAATAAAGATTCTGCTACCTCTCTGAACACAAATACAAAATCAGAATTGAGAAATATTCAAGAAGCACAAAGTTATAGACAGTTAAAGTTTAATTGTGGGAATTATTGGTAAAGTAGATTAAACATTTAATTTTAATGCTTGCATATTTTGGAAAGATGGCAACGGGAATTTATGAATTCAACAGGATTTAAGCAGACCCACTAATCTTGGGATTCTGAGCAAGAGTTTAATAACATAGGAATACAAAATCTATGGTTATTTACAATAATTATGGAGAGGTCAAATTGTCATTTCTTCACATTCTTTTAATTCCTTCGAAATGCTCAGAGTTATTTTTACATATTCAAATTAAAAACCTTGGCTATTAAGAAGTTATAATCATTGATATTTCTAAATGTATGATAGCTTAGCATTTCAGCAGATACTTGGATTGAGTTAATTATAATTGTAGTAAAAAATTAAGTTGTCTATATAAATGTTTGGACGACTGTATTTTTATGAAGGCAAGCAAGATCTTGGAGATTCGGCCTTGTCAAAGTTTCATTAATCTTATGGAGACCCAAAATTAGTAAAACTTTACAGATCAAGGTTTTAAGGGCTGGCCTACAAAGAGCAAAACTTTTTAAGAGCCGAAAATTAAAACGAGCTGAGATAATGAGCAGCAAAGATAAAATTTCTAATCTTGTAACAATTTTAATATAGCCATTTTTAGTTTTATTATATAATTTACTGATCAACAAGTATGATAAACATGATTTTTTAGCGTTTTCGATGCACCAGAAGATTGTCTTGTAAATTTATGAGATGATCTGAAGTTAAGAAAATCCACTAAGTTTTACCTCATTAGCAAGAGTGTAACATTGGAACGTCAAATATAAAGTGATTTTAAAAAGTTATGGCGGGGTCAAATTGTCATTTTTTTAATTATTTAAAATTTGTCATGTGCCAAACTCTTTCACGCTAAATTGCAATTACCAAATTATTATGCAAAATATTTCTCAAAAATAAAGATTCTGCTACCTCTCTGAACACGAATACAAAATCAGAATTGAGAAATATTCAAGAAGCACAAAGTTATAGACAGTTAAAGTTTAATTGTGGGAATTATTGGTTTAAGTAGATTAAACATTTAATTTTAATGCTTGCATATTTTGGAAAGATGGCAACGGGAATTTATGAATTCAACAGGATTTAAGCAAACCCACTAATCTTGTGATTCTGAGCAAGAGTGTAATAACATTGGAATACAAAATCTATGGTTATTTACAATAATTATGGAGAGCTCAAATTGTCATTTCTTCACATTCTTTTAATTCCTTCGAAATGCTCAGAGTTATTTTTACATATTCAAATTAAAAACCTTGGCTATTAAGAAGTTATAATCATTGATATTTCTAAATGTATGATAGCTTAGCATTTCAGCAGATACTTGGATTGAGTTAATTATAATTGTAGTAAAAAATTAAGTTGTCTATATAAATGTTTGGACGACTGTATTTTTATGAAGGCAAGCAAGATCTTGGAGATTCGGCCTTGTCAAAGTTTCATTAATCTTATGGACACCCAAAATTAGTAAAACTTTACAGATCAAGATTTTAAGGGCTGGCCTACAAAGAGCAGAACTTTTTAAAAGCCGAAAATTAAAACGAGCTGAGATTATGAGCAGCAAAGATAAAATTTCTAATCTTGTAACAATTTTAATATAGCCATTTTTAGTTTTATTATATAATTTACTGATCAACAAGTATGATAAACATGATTTTTTAGCGTTTTCGATGCACCAGAAGATTGTCTTGTAAATTTATGAGATGATCTGAAGTTAAGAAAATCCACTAAGTTTTACCTCATTAGCAAGAGTGTAACATTGGAACGTCAAATATAAAGTGATTTTAAAAAGTTATGGCGGGGTCAAATTGTCATTTTTTTAATTATTTAAAATTTGTCCTGTGCCAAACTCTTTCACGCTAAATTGCAATTACCAAATTATTATGCAAAATATTTCTCAAAAATAAAGATTCTACTACTTCTCTGAACACGAATACAAAATCAGAATTGAGAAATATTCAAGAAGCACAAAGTTATAGACAGTTAAAGTTTAATTGTGGGTATTATTATTAAAGTTTTTTAAACATTTAATTTTAATGCTTGCATATTTTGGAAAGATGGCAACGGGAATTTATGAATTCAACAGGATTTAAGCAAACCCACTAATCTTGGGATTCTGAGCAAGAGTGTAATAACATTGGAATACAAAATCTATGGTTATTTACAATAATTATGGAGAGCTCAAATTGTCATTTCTTCACATTCTTTTAATTCCTTCGAAATGCTCAGAGTTATTTTTACATATTCAAATTAAAAACCTTGGCTATTAAGAAGTTATAATCATTGATATTTCTAAATGTATGATAGCTTAGCATTTGAGCAGTTACTTGGATTGAGTTAATTATAATTGTAGTAAAAAATTAAGTTGTCTATATAAATGTTTGGACGACTGTATTTTTATGAAGGCAAGCAAGATCTTGGAGATTCGGCCTTGTCAAAGTTTCATTAATCTTATGGACACCCAAAATTAGTAAAACTTTACAGATCAAGGTTTTAAGGGCTGGCCTACAAAGAGCAGAACTTTTTAAGAGCCGAAAATTAAAACGAGCTGAGATAATGAGCAGCAAAGATAAAATTTCTAATCTTGTAACAATTTTAATATAGCCATTTTTAGTTTTATTATATAATTTACTGATCAACAAGTATGATAAACATGATTTTTTAGCGTTTTCGATGCACCAGAAGATTGTCTTGTAAATTTATGAGATGATCTGAAGTTAAGAAAATCCACTAAGTTTTACCTCATTACCAAGAGTGTAACATTGGAACGTTAAATATAAAGTGATTTTAAAAAGTTATGGCGAGGTCAAATTGTCATTTTTTTAATTATTTAAAATTTGTCATGTGCCAAACTCTTTCACGCTAAATTGCAATTACCAAATTATTATGCAAAATATTTCTCAAAAATAAAGATTCTACTACTTCTCTGAACACGAATACAAAATCAGAATTGAGAAATATTCAAGAAGCACAAAGTTATAGACAGTTAAAGTTTAATTGTGGGAATTATTGGTAAAGTAGATTAAACATTTAATTTTAATGCTTGCATATTTTGGAAAGATGGCAACGGGAATTTATGAATTCAACAGGATTTAAGCAGACCCACTAATCTTGGGATTCTGAGCAAGAGTGTAATAACATAGGAATACAAAATCTATGGATATTTACAATAATTATGGAGAGCTCAAATTGTCATTTCTTCACATTCTTTTAATTCCTTCGAAATGCTCAGAGTTATTTTTACATATTCAAATTAAAAACCTTGGCTATTAAGAAGTTATAATCATTGATATTTCTAAATGTATGATAGCTTAACATTTCAGCAGATACTTGGATTGAGTTAATTATAATTGTAGTAAAAAATTAAGTTGTCTATATAAATGTTTGGACGACTGTATTTTTATGAAGGCAAGCAAGATCTTGGAGATTCGGCCTTGTCAAAGTTTCATTAATCTTATGGACACCCAAAATTAGTAAAACTTTACAGATCAAGATATTAAGGGCTGGCCTACAAAGAGCAGAACTTTTTAAAAGCCGAAAATTAAAACGAGCTGAGATAATGAGCAGCAAAGATAAAATTTCTAATCTTGTAACAATTTTAATATAGCCATTTTTAGTTTTATTATATAATTTACTGATCAACAAGTATGATAAACATGATTTTTTGCGTTTTCGATGCACCAGAAGATTGTCTTGTAAATTTATGAGATGATCTGAAGTTAAGAAAATCCACTAAGTTTTACCTCATTACCAAGAGTGTAACATTGGAACGTCAAATATAAAGTGATTTTAAAAAGTTATGGCGAGGTCAAATTGTCATTTTTTTAATTATTTAAAATTTGTCATGTGCCAAACTCTTTCACGCTAAATTGCAATTACCAAATTATTATGCAAAACATTTCTCAAAAATAAAGATTCTACTACCTCTCTGAACACGAATACAAAATCAGAATTGAGAAATATTCAAGAAGCACAAAGTTATAGACAGTTAAAGTTTAATTGTGGGAATTATTATTAAAGTAGATTAAACATTTAATTTTAATGCTTGCATATTTTGGAAAGATGGCAACGGGAATTTATGAATTCAACAGGATTTAAGCAAACCCACTAATCTTGGGATTCTGAGCAAGAGTGTAATAACATTGGAATACAAAATCAATGGTTATTTACAATAATTATGGAGAGGTCAAATTGTCATTTCTTCACATTCTTTTAATTCCTTCGAAATGCTCAGAGTTATTTTTACATATTCAAATTAAAAACCTTGGCTATTAAGAAGTTATAATCATTGATATTTCTAAATGTATGATAGCTTAACATTTCAGCAGATACTTGGATTGAGTTAATTATAATTGTAGTAAAAAATTAAGTTGTCTATATAAATGTTTGGACGACTGTATTTTTATGAAGGCAAGCAAGATCTTGGAGATTCGGCCTTGTCAAAGTAATTAATCTTATGGACACCCAAAATTAGTAAAACTTTACAGATCAAGATTTTAAGGGCTGGCCTACAAAGAGCAGAACTTTTTAAAAGCCGAAAATTAAAACGAGCTGAGATTATGAGCAGCAAAGATAAAATTTCTAATCTTGTAACAATTTTAATATAGCCATTTTTAGTTTTATTATATAATTTACTGATCAACAAGTATGATAAACATGATTTTTTAGCGTTTTCGATGCACCAGAAGATTGTCTTGTAAATTTATGAGATGATCTGAAGTTAAGAAAATCCACTAAGTTTTACCTCATTACCAAGAGTGTAACATTGGAACGTTAAATATAAAGTGATTTTAAAAAGTTATGGCGAGGTCAAATTGTCATTTTTTTAATTATTTAAAATTTGTCATGTGCCAAACTCTTTCACGCTAAATTGCAATTACCAAATTATTATGCAAAATATTTCTCAAAAATAAAGATTCTACTACTTCTCTGAACACGAATACAAAATCAGAATTGAGAAATATTCAAGAAGCACAAAGTTATAGACAGTTAAAGTTTAATTGTGGGAATTATTGTTTAAGTAGATTAAACATTTAATTTTAATGCTTGCATATTTTGGAAAGATGGCAACGGGAATTTATGAATTCAACTGGATTTAAGCAGACCCACTAATCTTGGGATTCTGAGCAAGAGTTTAATAACATAGGAATACAAAATCTATGGTTATTTACAATAATTTGGAGAGGTCAAATTGTCATTTCTTCACATTCTTTTAATTCCTTCGAAATGCTCAGAGTTATTTTTACATATTCAAATTAAAAACCTTGGCTATTAAGAAGTTATAATCATTGATATTTCTAAATGTATGATAGCTTAACATTTCAGCAGATACTTGGATTGAGTTAATTATAATTGTAGTAAAAAATTAAGTTGTCTATATAAATGTTTGGACGACTGTATTTTTATGAAGGCAAGCAAGATCTTAGAGATTCGGCCTTGTCAAAGTTTCATTAATCTTATGGAGACCCAAAATTAGTAAAACTTTACAGATCAAGGTTTTAAGGGCTGGCCTACAAAGAGCAGAACTTTTTAAGAGCCGAAAATTAAAACGAGCTGAGATTATGAGCAGCAAAGATAAAATTTCTAATCTTGTAACAATTTTAATATAGCCATTTTTAGTTTTATTATATAATTTACTGATCAACAAGTATGATAAACATGATTTTTTAGCGTTTTCGATGCACCAGAAGATTGTCTTGTAAATTTATGAGATGATCTGAAGTTAAGAAAATCCACTAAGTTTTACCTCATTACCAAGAGTGTAACATTGGAACGTTAAATATAAAGTGATTTTAAAAAGTTATGGCGAGGTCAAATTGTCATTTTTTTAATTATTTAAAATTTGTCATGTGCCAAACTCTTTCACGCTAAATTGCAATTACCAAATTATTATGCAAAATATTTCTCAAAAATAAAGATTCTACTACTTCTCTGAACACGAATACAAAATCAGAATTGAGAAATATTCAAGAAGCACAAAGTTATAGACATTTAAAGTTTAATTGTGGGTATTATTATTAAAGTTTTTTAAACATTTAATTTTAATGCTTGCATATTTTGGAAAGATGGCAACGGGAATTTATGAATTCAACAGGATTTAAGCAGACCCACTAATCTTGGGTTCTGAGCAAGAGTGTAATAACATTGTATACAAAATCTATGGATATTTACAATAATTATGGAGAGGTCAAATTGTCATTTCTTCACATTCTTTTAATTCCTTCTAAATGCTCAGAGTTATTTTTACATATTCAAATTAAAAACCTTGGCTATTAAGAAGTTATAATCATTGATATTTCTAAATGTATGATAGCTTAACATTTCAGCAGATACTTGGATTGAGTTAATTATAATTGTAGTAAAAAATTAAGTTGTCTATATAAATGTTTGGACGACTGTATTTTTATGAAGGCAAGCAAGATCTTAGAGATTCGGCCTTGTCAAAGTTTCATTAATCTTATGGAGACCCAAAATTAGTAAAACTTTACAGATCAAGGTTTTAAGGGCTGGCCTACAAAGAGCAGAA
>ARYC01017233.1:0-25008 GCA_000711775.1 Oxytricha trifallax
AGTTATGGCGGGGTCAAATTGTCATTTTTTATTAATTATTTAAAATTTGTCCTGTGCCAAACTCTTTCACGCTAAATTGCAATTACCAAATTATTATGCAAAATATTTCTCAAAATTAAAGATTCTACTACTTCTCTGAACACGAATACAAAATCAGAATTGAGAAATATTCAAGAAGCACAAAGTTATAGACAGTTAAAATTTAATTGTGGGTATTATTATTAAAGTTTTTTAAACATTTAATTTTAATGCTTGCATATTTTGGAAAAATGGCAACGCGAATTTATGAATTTAACTGGATTTAAGCAAACCCACTAATCTTGGGATTCTGAGCAAGAGTGTAATAACATTGGAATACAAAATCTATGGTTATTTACAATAATTATGGAGAGGTCAAATTGTCATTTCTTCACATTCTTTTAATTCCTTCGAAATGCTCAGAGTTATTTTTACATATTCAAATTAAAAACCTTGGCTATTAAGAAGTTATAATCATTGATATTTCTAAATGTATGATAGCTTAGCATTTCAGCAGATACTTGGATTGAGTTAATTATAATTGTAGTAAAAAATTAAGTTGTCTATATAAATGTTTGGACGACTGTATTTTTATGAAGGCAAGCAAGATCTTGGAGATTCGGCCTTGTCAAAGTTTCATTAATTTATGGAGACCCAAAATTAGTAAAACTTTACAGATCAAGGTTTTAAGGGCTGGCCTACAAAGAGCAGAACTTTTTAAGAGCCGAAAATTAAAACGAGCTGAGATAATGAGCAGCAAAGATAAAATTTCTAATCTTGTAACAATTTTAATATAGCCATTTATAGCTTTATTATATAATTTACTGATCAACAAGCATGATAAACATGATTTTTTAGCGTTTTCGATGCACCAGAAGATTGTCTTGTAAATTTATGAGATGATCTGAAGTTAAGAAAGTCCACTAAGTTTTACCTCATAAGCAAGAGTGTAACATTGGAACGTCAAATATAAAGTGATTTTAAAAAGTTATGGCGGGGTCAAATTGTCATTTTTTATTAATTATTTAAAATTTGTCCTGTGCCAAACTCTTTCACGCTAAATTGCAATTACCAAATTATTATGCAAAATATTTCTCAAAATTAAAGATTCTACTACTTCTCTGAACACGAATACAAAATCAGAATTGAGAAATATTCAAGAAGCACAAAGTTATAGACAGTTAAAATTTAATTGTGGGTATTATTATTAAAGTTTTTTAAACATTTAATTTTAATGCTTGCATATTTTGGAAAAATGGCAACGCGAATTTATGAATTTAACTGGATTTAAGCAAACCCACTAATCTTGGGATTCTGAGCAAGAGTGTAATAACATTGGAATACAAAATCTATGGTTATTTACAATAATTATGGAGAGGTCAAATTGTCATTTCTTCACATTCTTTTAATTCCTTCGAAGTGCTCAGAGTTATTTTTACATATTCAAATTAAAAACCTTGGCTATTAAGAAGTTATAATCATTGATATTTCTAAATGTATGATAGCTTAACATTTGAGCAGATACTTGGATTGAGTTAATTATAATTGTAGTAAAAAATTAAGTTGTCTATATAAATGTTTGGACGACTGTATTTTTATGAAGGCAAGCAAGATCTTGGAGATTCGGCCTTGTCAAAGTTTCATTAATCTTATGGACACCCAAAATTAGTAAAACTTTACAGATCAAGGTATTAAGGGCTGGCCTACAAAGAGCAGAACTTTTTAAGAGCCGAAAATTAAAACGAGCTGAGATAATGAGCAGCAAAGATAAAATTTCTAATTTGTAACAATTTTAATATAGCCATTTTTAGTTTTATTATATAATTTACTGATCAACAAGTATGATAAACATGATTTTTTAGCGTTTTCGATGCACCAGAAGATTGTCTTGTAAATTTATGAGATGATCTGAAGTTAAGAAAATCCACTAAGTTTTACCTCATTACCAAGAGTGTAACATTGGAACGTTAAATATAAAGTGATTTTAAAAAGTTATGGCGAGGTCAAATTGTCATTTTTTTAATTATTTAAAATTTGTCATGTGCCAAACTCTTTCACGCTAAATTGCAATTACCAAATTATTATGCAAAATATTTCTCAAAAATAAAGATTCTACTACTTCTCTGAACACGAATCAAAATCAGAATTGAGAAATATTCAAGAAGCACAAAGTTATAGACATTTAAAGTTTAATTGTGGGTATTATTATTAAAGTTTTTTAAACATTTAATTTTAATGCTTGCATATTTTGGAAGATGGCAACGGGAATTTATGAATTCAACAGGATTTAAGCAGACCCACTAATCTTGGGATTCTGAGCAAGAGTGTAATAACATTGGAATACAAAATCAATGTTTATTTACAATAATTATGGAGAGGTCAAATTGTCATTTCTTCACATTCTTTTAATTCCTTCGAAATGCTCAGAGTTATTTTTACATATTCAAATTAAAAACCTTGGCTATTAAGAAGTTATAATCATTGATATTTCTAAATGTATGATAGCTTAGCATTTCAGCAGATACTTGGATTGAGTTAATTATAAATTGTAGTAAAAAATTAAGTTGTCTATATAAATGTTTGGACGACTGTATTTTTATGAAGGCAAGCAAGATCTTGGAGATTCGGCCTTGTCAAAGTCATTAATCTTATGGAGACCCAAAATTAGTAAAACTTTACAGATCAAGGTTTTAAGGGCTGGCCTACAAAGAGCAGAACTTTTTAAGAGCCGAAAATTAAAACGAGCTGAGATAATGAGCAGACAAAGATAAAATTTCTAATCTTGTAACAATTTTAATATAGCCATTTATAGCTTTATTATATAATTTACTGATCAACAAGCATGATAAACATGATTTTTTAGCGTTTTCGATGCACCAGAAGATTGTCTTGTAAATTTATGAGATGATCTGAAGTTAAGAAAATCCACTAAGTTTTACCTCATTACCAAGAGTGTAACATTGGAACGTTAAATATAAAGTGATTTTAAAAAGTTATGGCGAGGTCAAATTGTCATTTTTTTAATTATTTAAAATTTGTCATGTGCCAAACTCTTTCACGCTAAATTGCAATTACCAAATTATTATGCAAAATATTTCTCAAAAATAAAGATTCTACTACTTCTCTGAACACGAATACAAAATCAGAATTGAGAAATATTCAAGAAGCACAAAGTTATAGACATTTAAAGTTTAATTGTGGGTATTATTATTAAAGTTTTTTAAACATTTAATTTTAATGCTTGCATATTTTGGAAAGATGGCAACGGGAATTTATGAATTCAACAGGATTTAAGCAAACCCACTAATCTTGTGATTCTGAGCAAGAGTGTAATAACATTGGAATACAAAATCTATGGTTATTTACAATAATTATGGAGAGCTCAAATTGTCATTTCTTCACATTCTTTTAATTCCTTCAAAATGCTCAGAGTTATTTTTACATATTCAAATTAAAAACCTTGGCTATTAAGAAGTTATAATCATTGATATTTCTAAATGTATGATAGCTTAACATTTCAGCAGATACTTGGATTGAGTTAATTATAATTGTAGTAAAAAATTAAGTTGTCTATATAAATGTTTGGACGACTGTATTTTTATGAAGGCAAGCAAGATCTTAGAGATTCGGCCTTGTCAAAGTTTCATTAATCTTATGGAGACCCAAAATTAGTAAAACTTTACAGATCAAGGTTTTAAGGGCTGGCCTACAAAGAGCAGAACTTTTTAAGAGCCGAAAATTAAAACGAGCTGAGATTATGAGCAGCAAAGATAAAATTTCTAATCTTGTAACAATTTTAATATAGCCATTTTTAGTTTTATTATATAATTTACTGATCAACAAGTATGATAAACATGATTTTTTAGCGTTTTCGATGCACCAGAAGATTGTCTTGTAAATTTATGAGATGATCTGAAGTTAAGAAAATCCACTAAGTTTTACCTCATTACCAAGAGTGTAACATTGGAACGTTAAATATAAAGTGATTTTAAAAAGTTATGGCGAGGTCAAATTGTCATTTTTTTAATTATTTAAAATTTGTCATGTGCCAAACTCTTTCACGCTAAATTGCAATTACCAAATTATTATGCAAAATATTTCTCAAAAATAAAGATTCTACTACTTCTCTGAACACGAATACAAAATCAGAATTGAGAAATATTCAAGAAGCACAAAGTTATAGACATTTAAAGTTTAATTGTGGGTATTATTATTAAAGTTTTTTAAACATTTAATTTTAATGCTTGCATATTTTGGAAAGATGGCAACGGGAATTTATGAATTCAACAGGATTTAAGCAAACCCACTAATCTTGTGATTCTGAGCAAGAGTGTAATAACATTGGAATACAAAATCTATGGTTATTTACAATAATTATGGAGAGCTCAAATTGTCATTTCTTCACATTCTTTTAATTCCTTCAAAATGCTCAGAGTTATTTTTACATATTCAAATTAAAAACCTTGGCTATTAAGAAGTTATAATCATTGATATTTCTAATGTATGATAGCTTAGCATTTCAGCAGATACTTGGATTGAGTTAATTATAATTGTAGTAAAAAATTAAGTTGTCTATATAAATGTTTGGACGACTGTATTTTTATGAAGGCAAGCAAGATCTTAGAGATTCGGCCTTGTCAAAGTTTCATTAATCTTATGGACACCCAAAATTAGTAAAACTTTACAGATCAAGGTTTTAAGGGCTGGCCTACAAAGAGCAGAACTTTTTAAGAGTTGAAAATTAAAACGAGCTGAGATAATGAGCAGCAAAGATAAAATTTCTAATCTTGTAACAATTTTAATATAGCCATTTTTTAGTTTTATTATATAATTTACTGATCAACAAGTATGATAAACATGATTTTTTAGCGTTTTCGATGCACCAGAAGATTGTCTTGTAAATTTATGAGATGATCTGAAGTTAAGAAAATCCACTAAGTTTTACCTCATTACCAAGAGTGTAACATTGGAACGTTAAATATAAAGTGATTTTAAAAAGTTATGGCGAGGTCAAATTGTCATTTTTTTAATTATTTAAAATTTGTCATGTGCCAAACTCTTTCACGCTAAATTGCAATTACCAAATTATTATGCAAAATATTTCTCAAAAATAAAGATTCTACTACTTCTCTGAACACGAATACAAAATCAGAATTGGAAATATTCAAGAAGCACAAAGTTATAGACATTTAAAGTTTAATTGTGGGTATTATTATTAAAGTTTTTTAAACATTTAATTTTAATGCTTGCATATTTTGGAAAGATGGCAACGGGAATTTATGAATTCAACAGGATTTAAGCAAACCCACTAATCTTGTGATTCTGAGCAAGAGTGTAATAACATTGGAATACAAAATCTATGGTTATTTACAATAATTATTGAGAGGTCAAATTGTCATTTCTTCACATTCTTTTAATTCCTTCGAAATGCTCAGAGTTATTTTTACATATTCAAATTAAAAACCTTGGCTATTAAGAAGTTATAATCATTGATATTTCTAAATGTATGATAGCTTAACATTTCAGCAGATACTTGGATTGAGTTAATTATAATTGTAGTAAAAAATTAAGTTGTCTATATAAATGTTTGGACGACTGTATTTTTATGAAGGCAAGCAAGATCTTAGAGATTCGGCCTTGTCAAAGTTTCATTAATCTTATGGACACCCAAAATTAGTAAAACTTTACAGATAAAGGTTTTAAGGGCTGGCCTACAAAAAGCAGAACTTTTTAAGAGCCGAAAATTAAAACGCTGAGATAATGAGCAGCAAAGATAAAATTTCTAATCTTGTAACAATTTTAATATAGCCATTTATAGCTTTATTATATAATTTACTGATCAACAAGCATGATAAACATGATTTTTTAGCGTTTTCGATGCACCAGAAGATTGTCTTGTAAATTTATGAGATGATCTGAAGTTAAGAAAATCCACTAAGTTTTACCTCATAACCAAGAGTGTAACATTGGAACGTCAAATATAAAGTGATTTTAAAAAGTTATGGCGAGGTCAAATTGTCATTTTTTTAATTATTTAAAATTTGTCATGTGCCAAACTCTTTCACGCTAAATTGCAATTACCAAATTATTATGCAAAACATTTCTCAAAAATAAAGATTCTACTACCTCTCTGAACACAAATACAAAATCAGAATTGAGAAATATTCAAGAAGCACAAAGTTATAGACAGTTAAAGTTTAATTGTGGGAATTATTGGTAAAGTAGATTAAACATTTAATTTTAATGCTTGCATATTTTGGAAAGATGGCAACGGGAATTTATGAATTCAACAGGATTTAAGCAAACCCACTAATCTTGGGATTCTGAGCAAGAGTGTAATAACATAGGAATACAAAATCTATGGTTATTTACAATAATTATGGAGAGGTCAAATTGTCATTTCTTCACATTCTTTTAATTCCTTCGAAATGCTCAGAGTTATTTTTACATATTCAAATTAAAAACCTTGGCTATTAAGAAGTTATAATCATTGATATTTCTAAATGTATGATAGCTTAGCATTTCAGCAGATACTTGGATTGAGTTAATTATAATTGTAGTAAAAAATTAAGTTGTCTATATAAATGTTTGGACGACTGTATTTTTATGAAGGCAAGCAAGATCTTGGAGATTCGGCCTTGTCAAAGTTTCATTAATCTTATGGACACCCAAAATTAGTAAAACTTTACAGATCAAGGTATTAAGGGCTGGCCTACAAAGAGCAAAACTTTTTAAGAGCCGAAAATTAAAACGAGCTGAGATAATGAGCAGCAAAGATAAAATTTCTAATCTTGTAACAATTTAATATAGCCATTTATAGCTTTATTATATAATTTACTGATCAACAAGCATGATAAACATGATTTTTTAGCGTTTTCGATGCACCAGAAGATTGTCTTGTAAATTTATGAGATGATCTGAAGTTAAGAAAATCCACTAAGTTTTACCTCATAACCAAGAGTGTAACATTGGAACGTCAAATATAAAGTGATTTTAAAAAGTTATGGCGAGGTCAAATTGTCATTTTTTTAATTATTTAAAATTTGTCATGTGCCAAACTCTTTCACGCTAAATTGCAATTACCAAATTATTATGCAAAATATTTCTCAAAAATAAAGATTCTACTACTTCTCTGAACACGAATACAAAATCAGAATTGAGAAATATTCAAGAAGCACAAAGTTATAGACAGTTAAAATTTAATTGTGGGAATTATTATTAAAGTAGATTAAACATTTAATTTTAATGCTTGCATATTTTGGAAAAATGGCAACGCGAATTTATGAATTCAACTGGATTTAAGCAAACCCACTAATCTTGGGATTCTGAGCAAGAGTGTAATAACATAGGAATACAAAATCTATGGATATTTACAATAATTATGGAGAGGTCAAATTGTCATTTCTTCACATTCTTTTAATTCCTTCGAAATGCTCAGAGTTATTTTTACATATTCAAATTAAAAACCTTGGCTATTAAGAAGTTATAATCATTGATATTTCTAAATGTATGATAGCTTAACATTTCAGCAGATACTTGGATTGAGTTAATTATAATTGTAGTAAAAAATTAAGTTGTCTATATAAATGTTTGGACGACTGTATTTTTATGAAGGCAAGCAAGATCTTGGAGATTCGGCCTTGTCAAAGTTTCATTATCTTATGGACACCCAAAATTAGTAAAACTTTACAGATCAAGATATTAAGGGCTGGCCTACAAAGAGCAGAACTTTTTAAAAGCCGAAAATTAAAACGAGCTGAGATAATGAGCAGCAAAGATAAAATTTCTAATCTTGTAACAATTTTAATATAGCCATTTTTAGTTTTATTATATAATTTACTGATCAACAAGTATGATAAACATGATTTTTTAGCGTTTTCGATGCACCAGAAGATTGTCTTGTAAATTTATGAGATGATCTGAAGTTAAGAAAATCCACTAAGTTTTACCTCATTACCAAGAGTGTAACATTGGAACGTCAAATATAAAGTGATTTTAAAAAGTTATGGCGAGGTCAAATTGTCATTTTTTTAATTATTTAAAATTTGTCATGTGCCAAACTCTTTCACGCTAAATTGCAATTACCAAATTATTATGCAAAATATTTCTCAAAAATAAAGATTCTACTACTTCTCTGAACACGAATACAAAATCAGAATTGAGAAATATTCAAGAAGCACAAAGTTATAGACAGTTAAAATTTAATTGTGGGAATTATTATTAAAGTAGATTAAACATTTAATTTTAATGCTTGCATATTTTGGAAAAATGGCAACGCGAATTTATGAATTCAACAGGATTTAAGCAAACCCACTAATCTTGGGATTCTGAGCAAGAGTGTAATAACATTGGAATACAAATCTATGGATATTTACAATAATTATGGAGAGGTCAAATTGTCATTTCTTCACATTCTTTTAATTCCTTCGAAATGCTCAGAGTTATTTTTACATATTCAAATTAAAAACCTTGGCTATTAAGAAGTTATAATCATTGATATTTCTAAATGTATGATAGCTTAACATTTGAGCAGATACTTGGATTGAGTTAATTATAATTGTAGTAAAAAATTAAGTTGTCTATATAAATGTTTGGACGACTGTATTTTTATGAAGGCAAGCAAGATCTTAGAGATTCGGCCTTGTCAAAGTTTCATTAATCTTATGGACACCCAAAATTAGTAAAACTTTACAGATCAAGGTATTAAGGGCTGGCCTACAAAGAGCAGAACTTTTTAAGAGCCGAAAATTAAAACGAGCTGAGATAATGAGCAGCAAAGATAAAATTTCTAATCTTGTAACAATTTTAATATAGCCATTTATAGCTTTATTATATAATTTACTGATCAACAAGTATGATAAACATGATTTTTTAGCGTTTTCGATGCACCAGAAGATTGTCTTGTAAATTTATGAGATGATCTGAAGTTAAGAAAATCCACTAAGTTTTACCTCATTACCAAGAGTGTAACATTGGAACGTTAAATATAAAGTGATTTTAAAAAGTTATGGCGAGGTCAAATTGTCATTTTTTTAATTATTTAAAATTTGTCATGTGCCAAACTCTTTCACGCTAAATTGCAATTACCAAATTATTATGCAAAATATTTCTCAAAAATAAAGATTCTACTACTTCTCTGAACACGAATACAAAATCAGAATTAGAAATATTCAAGAAGCACAAAGTTATAGACAGTTAAAGTTTAATTGTGGGAATTATTATTAAAGTAGATTAAACATTTAATTTTAATGCTTGCATATTTTGGAAAGATGGCAACGGGAATTTATGAATTCAACAGGATTTAGCAGACCCACTATCTTGGGATTTGAGAAAGAGTGTAATAACAGGGGAATACAAAATCAATGGATATTTACAATAATTATGGAGAGGTCAAATTGTCATTTCTTCACATTCTTTTAATTCCTTCGAAATGCTCAGAGTTATTTTTACATATTCAAATTAAAAACCTTGGCTATTAAGAAGTTATAATCATTGATATTTCTAAATGTATGATAGCTTAACATTTCAGCAGATACTTGGATTGAGTTAATTATAATTGTAGTAAAAAATTAAGTTGTCTATATAAATGTTTGGACGACTGTATTTTTATGAAGGCAAGCAAGATCTTAGAGATTCGGCCTTGTCAAAGTTTCATTAATCTTATGGACACCCAAAATTAGTAAAACTTTACAGATCAAGATTTTAAGGGCTGGCCTACAAAGAGCAGAACTTTTTAAAAGCCGAAAATAAAACGAGCTGAGATTATGAGCAGCAAAGATAAAATTTCTAATCTTGTAACAATTTTAATATAGCCATTTTTAGTTTTATTATATAATTTACTGATCAACAAGTATGATAAACATGATTTTTTAGCGTTTTCGATGCACCAGAAGATTGTCTTGTAAATTTATGAGATGATCTGAAGTTAAGAAAATCCACTAAGTTTTACCTCATTACCAAGAGTGTAACATTGGAACGTCAAATATAAAGTGATTTTAAAAAGTTATGGGGGTCAAATTGTCATTTTTTTAATTATTTAAAATTTGTCCTGTGCCAAACTCTTTCACGCTAAATTGCAATTACCAAATTATTATGCAAAACATTTCTCAAAATAAAGATTCTACTACCTCTCTGAACACGAATACAAAATCAGAATTGAGAAATATTCAAGAAGCACAAAGTTATAGACAGTTAAAATTTAATTGTGGGAATTATTATTAAAGTAGATTAAACATTTAATTTTAATGCTTGCATATTTTGGAAAAATGGCAACGCGAATTTATGAATTCAACAGGATTTAAGCAAACCCACTAATCTTGGGATTCTGAGCAAGAGTGTAATAACATTGGAATACAAAATCTATGGATATTTACATAATTATGGAGAGCTCAAATTGTCATTTCTTCACATTCTTTTAATTCCTTCGAAATGCTCAGAGTTATTTTTACATATTCAAATTAAAAACCTTGGCTATTAAGAAGTTATAATCATTGATATTTCTAAATGTATGATAGCTTAACATTTCAGCAGATACTTGGATTGAGTTAATTATAATTGTAGTAAAAAATTAAGTTGTCTATATAAATGTTTGGACGACTGTATTTTTATGAAGGCAAGCAAGATCTTGGAGATTCGGCCTTGTCAAAGTTTCATTAATCTTATGGACACCCAAAATTAGTAAAACTTTACAGATCAAGATATTAAGGGCTGGCCTACAAAGAGCAGAACTTTTTAAAAGCCGAAAATTAAAACGAGCTGAGATAATGAGCAGCAAAGATAAAATTTCTAATCTTGTAACAATTTTAATATAGCCATTTATAGCTTTATTATATAATTTACTGATCAACAAGCATGATAAACATGATTTTTTAGCGTTTTCGATGCACCAGAAGATTGTCTTGTAAATTTATGAGATGATCTGAAGTTAAGAAAATCCACTAAGTTTTACCTCATAACCAAGAGTGTAACATTGGAACGTCAAATATAAAGTGATTTTAAAAAGTTATGGCGAGGTCAAATTGTCATTTTTTTAATTATTTAAAATTTGTCATTGCCAAACTCTTTCACGCTAAATTGCAATTACCAAATTATTATGCAAAATATTTCTCAAAAATAAAGATTCTACTACCTCTCTGAACACGAATACAAAATCAGAATTGAGAAATATTCAAGAAGCACAAAGTTATAGACAGTTAAAGTTTAATTGTGGGAATTATTGTTTAAGTAGATTAAACATTTAATTTTAATGCTTGCATATTTTGGAAAGATGGCAACGGGAATTTATGAATTCAACAGGATTTAAGCAGACCCACTAATCTTGGGATTCTGAGCAAGAGTGTAATAACATTGAATACAAAATCAATGGATATTTACAATAATTATGGATCAAATTGTCATTTCTTCACATTCTTTTAATTCCTTCGAAATGCTCAGAGTTATTTTTACATATTCAAATTAAAAACCTTGGCTATTAAGAAGTTATAATCATTGATATTTCTAAATGTATGATAGCTTAACATTTCAGCAGATACTTGGATTGAGTTAATTATAATTGTAGTAAAAAATTAAGTTGTCTATATAAATGTTTGGACGACTGTATTTTTATGAAGGCAAGCAAGATCTTAGAGATTCGGCCTTGTCAAAGTTTCATTAATCTTATGGACACCCAAAATTAGTAAAACTTTACAGATAAAGGTTTTAAGGGCTGGCCTACAAAAAGCAGAACTTTTTAAGAGCCGAAAATTAAACGAGCTGAGATAATGGCAGCAAAGATAAAATTTCTAATCTTGTAACAATTTTAATATAGCCATTTTTAGTTTTATTATATAATTTACTGATCAACAAGTATGATAAACATGATTTTTTAGCGTTTTCGATGCACCAGAAGATTGTCTTGTAAATTTATGAGATGATCTGAAGTTAAGAAAATCCACTAAGTTTTACCTCATTACCAAGAGTGTAACATTGGAACGTTAAATATAAAGTGATTTTAAAAAGTTATGGCGAGGTCAAATTGTCATTTTTTTAATTATTTAAAATTTGTCATGTGCCAAACTCTTTCACGCTAAATTGCAATTACCAAATTATTATGCAAAATATTTCTCAAAAATAAAGATTCTACTACTTCTCTGAACACGAATACAAAATCGAATTGAGAAATATTCAAGAAGCACAAAGTTATAGACAGTTAAAGTTTAATTGTGGGAATTATTGTTTAAGTAGATTAAACATTTAATTTTAATGCTTGCATATTTTGGAAAGATGGCAACGGGAATTTATGAATTCAACAGGATTTAAGCAGACCCACTAATCTGGGATTCTGAGCAAGAGTGTAATAACATAGGAATACAAAATCAATGGTTATTTACAATAATTATGGAGAGGTCAAATTGTCATTTCTTCACATTCTTTTAATTCCTTCGAAATGCTCAGAGTTATTTTTACATATTCAAATTAAAAACCTTGGCTATTAAGAAGTTATAATCATTGATATTTCTAAATGTATGATAGCTTAGCATTTCAGCAGATACTTGGATTGAGTTAATTATAATTGTAGTAAAAAATTAAGTTGTCTATATAAATGTTTGGACGACTGTATTTTTATGAAGGCAAGCAAGATCTTAGAGATTCGGCCTTGTCAAAGTTTCATTAATCTTATGGACACCCAAAATTAGTAAAACTTTACAGATCAAGGTTTTAAGGGCTGGCCTACAAAGAGCAGAACTTTTTAAGAGTTGAAAATTAAAACGAGCTGAGATAATGAGCAGCAAAGATAAAATTTCTAATCTTGTAACAATTTTAATATAGCCATTTATAGCTTTATTATATAATTTACTGATCAACAAGCATGATAAACATGATTTTTTAGCGTTTTCGATGCACCAGAAGATTGTCTTGTAAATTTATGAGATGATCTGAAGTTAAGAAAATCCACTAAGTTTTACCTCATAAGCAAGAGTGTAACATTGGAACGTCAAATATAAAGTGATTTTAAAAAGTTATGGCGGGGTCAAATTGTCATTTTTTTAATTATTTAAAATTTGTCCTGTGCCAAACTCTTTCACGCTAAATTGCAATTACCAAATTATTATGCAAAACATTTCTCAAAAATAAAGATTCTGCTACCTCTCTGAACACAAATACAAAATCAGAATTGAGAAATATTCAAGAAGCACAAAGTTATAGACAGTTAAAGTTTAATTGTGGGAATTATTGGTAAAGTAGATTAAACATTTAATTTTAATGCTTGCATATTTTGGAAAGATGGCAACGCGATTTTATGAATTCAACTGGATTTAAGCAGACCCACAAATCTTGGGATTCTGAGCAAGAGTGTAATAACATTGTATACAAAATCTATGGATATTTACAATAATTATGGAGAGGTCAAATTGTCATTTCTTCACATTCTTTTAATTCCTTCGAAATGCTCAGAGTTATTTTTACATATTCAAATTAAAAACCTTGGCTATTAAGAAGTTATAATCATTGATATTTCTAAATGTATGATAGCTTAGCATTTGAGCAGATACTTGGATTGAGTTAATTATAATTGTAGTAAAAAATTAAGTTGTCTATATAAATGTTTGGACGACTGTATTTTTATGAAGGCAAGCAAGATCTTGGAGATTCGGCCTTGTCAAAGTTTCATTAATCTTATGGACACCCAAAATTAGTAAAACTTTACAGATAAAGGTTTTAAGGGCTGGCCTACAAAAAGCAGAACTTTTTAAGAGCCGAAAATTAAAACGAGCTGAGATAATGAGCAACAAAGATAAAATTTCTAATCTGTAACAATTTTAATATAGCCATTTTTAGTTTTATTATATAATTTACTGATCAACAAGTATGATAAACATGATTTTTTAGCGTTTTCGATGCACCAGAAGATAGTCTTGTAAATTTATGAGATGATCTGAAGTTAAGAAAATCCACTAAGTTTTACCTCATTAGCAAGAGTGTAATTCGTGATGCTTTTTAAATAAAATAAAGTGAATTAGAAATATAATTTACAATAATAATAATAGTAATAACAACAGTAGTAATAGTTAATCTAAAAAAAACGTTTCATCTTCATCTTCCTCCTCATCTTCATCGTCTTTATCACCAATATTGACTTCCTGTGCCCTTCTCTCTGTGACTTCTCGAACTCCCTCTTCGTTGACGCACTCAGTCTTGTCAGGTGCAACCCCTGTAAAAATAAAATGTTAGATATGTTTTTTGTAACTTACATATTTGTTGAATGACACAGAGCACTCTGATCAGACATGTTTTAAATTATTTATTTGTCTATTTTATTATTTAATTTAATTCACTTTATTCACAAAATATCTTGATTGGCACACAAAATATAAAGTTACTTACAAAAGTTATGGATTGGTCAAATTGACATTTTTCCAAATTATTTAAAATTTGCCCTGCGCCAAACTTTTCCCCGCAAAATTGAACATTCAAATTTAATTTTCCCAAAAACTCCCGAGAATAATTATTCCGGTTAATTAGACCTCGCTGAACACGAATATGAAATCAGAATTGTTTTATGTAAAGTTTTCATCATTCCTGATTTTTTATTTTTAATATATTAAATCTTTCTATTTTTTTAGCTATCAATCGAATAAGTATATTTATCAAATATTTTTGAAATTATACTTAGTCATCTTTATTAAGTTAAGTAAAGCAAAGTTTCAGATAAATTATTAGTTATTTTTTTAGTCTAATCTTTTTTTATGATTCCTTAGTAACTTATATTTAGTCAATATTATTGTATCTGGACTTCGCCTTATTGTTTTTTCCATTTGGATTCTTACTTATTAATCCTATTTATTCAAGAATTTTTCCTATATATTGAACACGCCTAATAAGATAAATGTAGATTTTAAAGCTTAAAAATCGCAAAAATTCATTATTTTAGTTTTTCTATCTTCGCTTTATAAATCTTTATATCACATCATGCATTTCTATTTCAACATATTTATCGGTATCTTCTTACTTATATTGTTTATCTTTCCACTCTTTACTAGATAAATTGAATTATCTATCAATCTTTCCATTATTTTTCCTTTTTTGAAACATTCCTATTCATATAACCGTAAATTCTACTTTTTCTATCTTCATTATCTTTTGAAGGAAAATTCTTTCGAACTCTTAAAGAATTATGTCGAATGGACTGTTAGCTAATATCGTATATAGAAATAATAAAGAAGCATACCTTATACATCATTTATCAATATCTAACGATTAAAAAATATATAGCAATAGGGAGAACCGAGTCAGTATCAATCTAATTTTACATTTTATTTAAAGAGGATACCTTGATTACTACAACATAACAACCTGTTAGCTGCTTAATATTTTCAATTATCCTAATTTAACAAATAAAAATAATAGAATTACTTATTTTTGGATGAGTCGAATACTCTTGTATCAAAATTGCCTGTTCTCCTATGTCACATATTCATAACTTACAATCTTTCATAAAATATAAAAGTGACTAATTATATTAATTAAATTATATTGATACTAAGTTATAGCACATAAAAATATAAATAGAAGATTGTAAATTTTTCTAAAGTTCTTAGTGTGAAACTTTAATTGGTAGTAGAAATTGAACTTTACTGATTTGTCATCTGTAAAATTATAAGTGATTGTAAACTACAAAGATATATATTCAATACAAAATTGTCAGTTTATTTTTGACTCCAATTCTAGTAGACAGTATCCCATGGTCGAATGAACTGAATGACCAGCTCGTTCATAGCAAGGAGAATATCAAAAGTAAGATCTTGGAAATTTACTGAGAGTGGCTTGTGCTCCTTGATCAAATCGTATTCAAGTCTGCCTAAAATACTTCTTTTAAATCTAATTGCCGCATAAAGCAGTTAAATTATTTATAAATACAGGTTATTACTTCATAGCAAAGTGATTTAGAGTATGATAGTATTTAATTGTAATACTTTATAGAAATAATAATAACCTTTTTTCTCAAAGTCTTTATAAAAATTATACGGATTAATATTTGCGATGCATGCTTTATATTATCTTTCGCTACTTTAATCATATTTTAATTAATCTATATTGAAAATACTAATTATTCTGAAATTAATGTCTTGGGATTGTTATATTATTATTAATAAATATAACGCTTTAAATAACCTAATATTAGGCTACATTTTTGAAAAAAAGTGACTCCCAAAACAATCAAATTGATATTTTAGATATCATTTATGAAAATATAGTGCATGATGCTTTTAAAATCTTTCTGAGACTTCTGCTTACTATAATAAATTAAATTAATCAATTTACAGATAAATGCTACATATATTTATAATTAGTCACCTTAATATTGTATAAATACATTTGAATTTGGAAATTTAAAAAGAAAGTTTAGACTAAGAATAAATATTAATTGATACAAAAATTAAAAGATTGTAACTTATTCTAATGAAAAAATACATTTTTATCTTTTCAAAAAAGAAAAATTTATTTTCATGCTAAAGAGTATTCCTAAGTAAATAAGTAAATAGAAGTTTAGAAGAAATATAAAGCAGAAATAAAACGAGAAATTAAAAAGATTAACTTGATTAAGCAATAGCAAAAATTTATAGAAAGAGCTATTAGTAAATGTGAACTTGTTATAGATTTAGCAATTATAGCAAAATAATTAATCTAGAATAATTAATAACAGTAGCAGGAAACTATGGTAAGCTCATAATAACTTGGAATAAACTATTTTTGATAAAAATTTCAGTCATGAGAGCATATATGATTATAATTTAATCACAATTGAATATTCTTAAGAAAACATGCAAAATCAAGTAAACTAACAGATGAGATAGATTAAGTCCGAATGTGTACAGTTTTAAGTAATTAAATTTTAACTTTATAATAAAAATAATATTAAATATATGATAATATACTATCAAGCAATAAAGAAATACTATCCTTGGGAGTACAACCATTATTTGAGGCGTTAATAAATAAGAATTATAAAAAGAGTGACTTATTAAAGGCAAAATAATGAAAAACATAAATCAAAAACATGAGATGCCTAAAAAATAAAAAAGAAGAAAAGGATAATAAATAAGAGAGAAATAATTTTAGAGTTAACAGCCTATACAACAAACTAATCACTAATTTATTTGATACTTATACTCAAGCTAATAATACTAAAAGAGTTAATGCTTAAGTAATACTTTAATATATGCCAAAAGCTATTAATAGAACTATTATCATTTAAACATAAAAAGCAAGAAATTAAACTGAAATGTCTATTCTTCCTTTTATCTATTTAATTAATATAATATAAACTACAGATTAATCTAATTAATGCATGGGTTTACCTGTAAACATTAAGAGATTTTAAAATTAAATACTAAAAGAAGAATGCTTAATAATAGTGAATCCTTTAGTCAATATTACTAATCATCAAAGCTATTGTCTATTAACACAGTTTCATTTATGAAAGAGAATGAACTAAAACTTCTGTTACAAAATTAGCAATAAAAATTTATGATAAAACTGAGATTATAACCATAATTGAGAGGTGCATGCACTAGGCGACAAACCTAGGATAACTTATATGAATATAATAGAGTATTGAAGTACAGGAGTTTAAGGATAATCATTCGATAATGTGTCTAGCACTTTGAGAGATCTGGTAGCTACGTATTCATCAAACATGGAAAGTTTGCATTTGAACAAAATAAATGGCTACATAACTTCAATTAGAAACTAAATAAGTTAAAAGAGTTCAAATTAGGGCTCCTTGATCCTACTAGAGAATTCTCTAGATATGAGGAATTGTTGTGGCTTAAGAGGAAAATTAATTGATTAAAGGAAGCATTAAAAAGTAGGTTTATGATTGATATTTAATCCGCTCAATTTATTTCATTAGTTTTTTTTATATATATTAGCATAGTAAAATGGTTTTAAAAAATTTTTAAGATATTAATAAAAGCCCTTGATTTAATAAGAATTGATATAAGGGGTTTAATATAAACAGATTAGGATTAATTGTTAAAACAGAAAGATTCAGATTAATATAATATTAATAGATTAATAACTGTGCAGAAATTATAATTGATTCCAGCAATTTTAAAAAAAATAAGTCAGATCATTTAACTTTAATACGAAAACCATCTGTCCCAATTAAAATTAAATTTTGCCCCTCTCTAAATTCTTAAACCAACAAGATAAAAATGATTCCTCAACCTACCGGAACTAAATGAATCTTTTTTATTATTTCTTTATTTTCCCTTGATTTACGCTTTTTTTCATTCTTAATAAAATTATGGGGTTATGAATTTTTACTTAAGAAAATTTTTTTAATTCTGATATAAATTATTTTAAAGCTATTTTTTATATGTATTACAAATCATCTTTTATTATTACACGCCTTTAACTCCTTGAATGTGGTAATGGTGATCCTCGTCCTCATTCTCTACGTCGCTGGCATTTACCCTCTCTCTTTCCCCCTTTATAATAAACATATCTGTGGGTTTCTTTATTTGGTTATAAGTGACTGCCTCAGCTACTTCCATATCAATATTTTTCTTATCCTTTTATTATCCAAAAGTTTGATTAATTTGCTACATCTATGGAGCTATCGGATGATATCTGAAGGTTGTCCTAAAGTTAATTAATAAATAAGGTTACTTTTGAAGGGACATATCATGTCCTCCTCCAGTATGTATATCCTCTGGTTTAATAATTTACCTGGGTTGTTTTTTATTCGTATTTTGTTATCATTAAAATTAATGATAACAGAGTCAACTCCTGTTAAGCTTTATTCAGAGCTATTTGATTTTCAAACATCAATTAAGCACATTTTTTTAAAAAGAAAATCATGCTTTTACTCAACATTTTTTAAGATGAAATCACTAGTTCTATACTATGAAACTCCCAATTTCCCCAAGGAGTACATATTTTTTTAAGTTGAGAGCTCCCTTTTCAATAATCAAATCAAGTACTATATTTTCTTTGAAATTTCTCTTTACCTTCTAAGTTCTAGCACTTATCTCCTTCTTTAAATTTTTCCTCTTTATCTCAGCAATCATGGGATGATGAATTTATTTTTGTGTATAAAAATAGTCAAAGCATCTGTAAGACAGTTTTCATACATTTTCTTTATATTTTATCTAGACACAACTGAATCAGCTTTAGTTCCTAGGAAGTTGCATTTACTGTATATTCTATTTCGTTTAACATATATTTTCAGTTTTTACAAGATAAAGATCTTTAGATTGAATTTAAACTATTGTCTGACAGGCTAAATTCTATTTAGCTGCTAGTTTATGTCTGCCTCCTCCACCATCCATGTCACCGCCCAGGCCACCACTTTCTTTGAGATCTTCATCTACATAATTATCATGCACAACTCTCTTTCTGTATCACTCAATACTTCTTTTGTTACATTGATCTCTTTGAACTTTTCTAGATCACTTTTGTTGTTTGAATGATTAACTAGTGCTGGAAGCCTTTCTTATTTTTTCTTATGATACAGACTAGCTGACACTATATAAAGCGAAAAGCTTTTTTATTTTCTACATTTTTTCTAAGGTTTTCTACCTCTGCGCGTCTTCTCTGTCGTTCGTTTGTAAAATTTAACAAAATACTTACAGATATTGCCAAATAAAAATTCTCCTCCGAATTTTCGTTTACGTAAATGAAAGAAGTATATTACTTATTTATTTTTGTTATCATTTAAATAATTAAGTAGCTAATCTAAGGAAGGTAATAGAAAGGAATACTCTAATTTCGAATATTCTAGACACCCGAAATTCATTCTCAATAGATCTTTTCTTAAGAAATAATCTAGAAGTCGAAATTATATTAATTATTGTGCATTCAAGAATCTTTTTAAAATAGGGAGTTTATTAAATTCTATCATATTATCTAGATAGAAAATAATTAAGTTATAACTTTTTGAATATCAAAATTTTATATATAAATATATCCCGAAAATATTTATGAGTTAAACATAAATTATCATTTCATTTTAATTTAATATTCTTAAAATTAAAAGTAATAAATAAAGTTGTCCATAAAAGGAATTGTTTATGTTAGTATAGGAATTTATTTGACACTAATCTTGATAAATTACTCCTAAACTTCATTTGTCAAAGAAAATTAGGAGAATTGCAAAAAATGGATGATGCGGCTTTAATTGAATTATAAAGATTATGTGGAAATTTGGTTGTTGTATTTGGATTTCCCGATGTAATATGTAGTGTATACTTGGGATAATTCATCATTCCTCATATTTAGAAACTTCTTTTCATAAAAAGGCTATAAGCTAATAATGAACTTGATATAGAAGAACTGTTATAGATTGCATTTTATTCTTCTCTGTTAGTTAAAGTTTCTTTATAGGTATTTTAACTATCGAATATACAATTCCCACCAAGTTAACTTTTTCTGTAAAAGGAATTTTCGGGGGGGGAAGTTTCCTGCACAGGTTTATGATAAAAAACCTTTTTAGGGTAGTTTCCTGCACTTTTTTCCATTTTTTAAAAAAAAATTAAATTAATCTATATAATTTGAATCTAAGGCTTCTGAATAAGTTTTATTGTCATAATTTTACTTTTTTTTATTAATCAATTAGTCAATATCTCTCTACAGATTCCAAGATCTGAAATATTTCATCTGATATTTGTTTTTTATATTATCCCCTATATTATCATAGTAATTTCAAGCATTGTATCCAATTGTTATTGGAATCATCATACAATTTATCATGTTATTTCCATACCTATGATGTCAGAATTTATTTTATATAATTACTTAAATGATGTATAAATATCCTCATAGTTTTATAAAAAATTTTTAATTTTATAATTTATGTAAAATTTTATATAATAATAAAAAAAAGTGCAGGAAACTTCCTTGAGTGCAGGAAACTTTACTCCCCCCCAAATTTTCGTTACTATATTGTCAGTAAATATTACTAGATTGAGGTTTCCTTCTTTCTTTATGAAAAACCAAAAATTAAAATCAATTCATATTTTGATGGACCAAATATTTTGATGGATTTTAAGAGAAGATGTTTTGAAACGACAACCAAATAAACTATATTGCTTGCCAAATGAATCTAGGATATATTCTGGCTTAGGTCTCCTTCCTTAAGATGCACAAGTTTTATCATTTCTCTATTAAGAGCCTATAAATTTGCACTACTTTTATTTCCACTTAATAGCATTCATCTTTATGCATTCGAAAAGAAATCCTAGAGATTATGCTTAAATAAAATAAAATCAATTTATAGAGTTATTCTGTTGCTTAATTGAAAAAGTAAATGATAATTATCCGAAATAATTTACATTAAATTTAGCATTATTTTTTTACAAGCCAAATGTAACATAATACTTTAATTTAATTTTTTGTAATCATAAGTATTATCTTTTGAGATAATTAGAAATTAAAAATATCATAAACCATTCATTATGTGTTTTTAAAAATATTGGGATTTCGCTTGATGTTGGAATTAAGTTAATTGCATCAGTAAACACAATTTGAAATTGTCCCCAAAACTCCCCATATTTCCAAAGTTGGTAGTTCTATGATAAACTCTCTTAATGATTTTAGGTTATATTTTACTTAGAGCTTTTCTCTTGCTAATAAGTGCAAAATCATAGCAAATAATTATCTCTTCAAGGCATATCTTGCAATAGTTTTCCCCCAATAGTTTTATTCCTAAAGCAGAGTCACATCTTTGAGTCAATTTAAGTAGCGGGTTCTCCTTAAAATTATTTTTTATGAAAAATTGCTTTTCGTACTGTTAGAAGTATCGTCTTAGTGGATTTTAATATTATCTGGCTTTAAATAGAGATGAGCCACTTAATCATTATGCAGCTTTTTACTCCAGTTGATGCATTTATTTTACATCTTCAGGTTGCTACTCTTCTATGTTGAAGATTAAAAAGATCATTTAATGTAAAACTAAACCATTTTATCCAAACCGGTAAATATGTTGACTAAAATAATTCTTTGCTATTTTTTTGAGTGATTTAGCATAGATTTTTTGCAAATTATTTTTACCAATAAATGTCTCATTGAACTCTCTCTGTAAAAGCCACCTTATATCAAACAGAGTATTTTATGCCTCGAGTGGTAATCGTAATTGAGATGGGGCATTTTTTAAATAAATTCTTCTATTGATATTTCAAGCAATCATTTATGATATTAATAAAATGCAATAAAAGTAGGTAAATTGGTAGAAATTCAAATATATGAAAATTTATTAGTCACGATAACAGTCATGTATTTAGTACTTTGTAATTTAAATTAGATCTAGAGTACTTAAAATTAAATAAAAATATATAATAATTTTAAAATTTTAAAATAAGAATGGAAGAAAATGGAGTTCATGGTGTAAGTTAATATATTTATAAAGATTATTTTAAGGTATAAAGAGAGCAGACTCAGTCATTATGATTTGCAATATCATCGAGATGCCTCAAACTTAGAGATTCCGAGTACCAGTTCTGCAGATAAAGTAATAATTTATTTAATTATTACGAATAATTATTAAAATTTGCGGTGATATAGTGATTTCAAAGCATTGTCTAGGACTTTAGCAATGTTTATCAGCAATCACAGTGAATAATTTATGTACTTTTGCAACTAGCTTCATATTTACTTTCAACCAAAAATCATCAGGTTAAGGCTGGAATTAATATAATGACTCTATGACTGCTTTATAAGGTGCTAATAAGTATGATAAATTATCAATTTTCGTTTATGTTTTTGTCATTCGTATTTTTAAAAAATAATTTTTTAACTCACTCTCAGTTAATCAAATTAGAACTCGAGATAAACAAGCTTTTAAATAAATTTAAGGCTATTTATGGCGAAGGAGAACGTGTAGTATTGCTAAAGTTATGCAGTATTTCAATATAGACAAGCTAAAATTATAAAAAAGTTCACCTTTATGTATTGGGCAAGTGGCTTGAAATTTAAAATTAAGAATTTTGAAGATAATAAATATATGAAGGGGCTGATGGTAGCAGATATGGCTAACAACTAAAACAATGATGATGACATCAATATTTTGCTGATTTTGGGCATGAAGCAGGCAATAAGAGGAAAATCTGCAATCAAATAATTAAATATCCAATCAAAGAGAGGAGTTGATAATGCAAAAAGAGAGAGTTGCTCATATACTTAAATCAGTAACCTCTCTAACGACACCAAGGTATGGAGAAATAATTTGCATAAAGTCAATAACTAATCTTGCTCAGTCAAATAAACTTTGCCAGATGTAAAAACAAGGTAAGAGAAGCATTTTGATAAAGTGAGCAAAGCACTAGAGAGAATAGTCAAGAAGGAAGGTATTGATCAAAGAGCTTGCAAGGGATGACTTGAGATTAAAGTGCTCACTATGAAAATTTAGAGGGCATTCATACAGCATTTTCTACTGTAAGTAAGAATTCTAGAGATTTGGAAAATGAACTCATCGATATCAACGAAATACTATACTTAATGTTTAGAGAAAGATTTATGAAAAATAAATGAAATACTTTAATTAAAATTGAAATTAATAATTTAAATAAGGTAATAAACATGGTGGAGATGGAGCGTCTGGTTACTCAACAAAATTTGTAAGTTACAAAAGACATATCTAAAATATTTATATTTAAACAATACTTACCAGTAGAAGTCATGAAAGCGGATGATAGAGAATTCAGAAGACATAAGAAAGAATTGCATAAACTCTCATCAGAAAACCTAGTTGAAGCTTAATATCAAGGAGAGTGACAAGATAAGGTAATTGCAAATAGATATGACTTTTTCATATTTGTCTAAGAATACTTGAGGTTATAATTTGATTTCATTTTAATTTATCTATTCCTTGATATTTTTCATAATTGATTTGAAGCGCAAACCATTCAGTGATAACACCCTTAATAACATCAAGAAGCCTAATTTTACCGTAATATAATATACTAAATCCATCGATATATGTTGGTAGGGTCTAAAACACTCTCTTTTAAGGAACAGTTAAAGAAAGAACAAAGCAATAAAAAGACACAAATCAGCATTTTAAAATGGTCATCTAAAACAATCATTATTTCGATTTCGACATTTGAAGAAATTCTATGTAAATCAGAAAAAAATATTTTCTATATAAACACAAATAAATATGTATTGTTTTAAGTAAAATTACAGAATAATAAATATATGGCAGTTAAATTAACTAAGAAATTTTCTTATATTTGTATTTGCACCAATTTACATATTTTTATTGTATTTTATTAATAATATTAGTTAATTTATTATTTTAGTAGTTTGCTGAAGTATGATTAATCTTAAAATTATAGTGAACTTTTAAATAGATTGAGAAATGAATTAATTACTAATAGTGAAGACATCAGGCTACCTCAAATTAATCTTAATTGCAACATCTTTGCACCTCTTTTTTAAGTTCTTCCATCTTGTTTGGTGCCCAGAATTGGGAGTCCCAATTTCTTTTATAATTTTCTTTTTCTTGTTTTGAGTTGTAACCCACTCAAATTTTCAATAATCTGTGTTAATGAAAGTTATAATTTAATAACTAAAACTTACAAATGGGGGGATAGCATGGAAGAGAGCTCGGAATGAGATTGAAAAACAGCTGCCTCTACAATTCTGCAGTAGTGTATTTACCCATGAACTTCTTTTGACAAACTTAGAATTTATATAACCACCCTTGTGTTTTATATATGAAAACTTCCCCTAATTTCAAGAGTTAATCTTTATGTGCCTGTTGCATTATTTTTTAGTCTAAATTTTATCACGAAAATGTAAGTCTAAGTTGTTGCAAAATAAAATTTCTCTAACTTATTCTTATTTTTACTTTTTAAATTTTATCCTTACTATGATTGATCAAGGCTATCTAATATGTAAAATTAATATTTAAAAATTTTACATTCTTCTATGAAAGAACCTTAAAATTAAATAACAGAAAATGAGCTAATATTACTTGAATTTAGGCTGCTCAAAGATGAAGAGTCC
>ARYC01017234.1:0-67813 GCA_000711775.1 Oxytricha trifallax
CAGATAGTCTTGTAAATTTATGAGATGATCTGAAGTTAAGAAAATCCACTAAGTTTTACCTCATTAGCAAGAGTGTAATTCGTGATGCTTTTTAAATAAAATAAAGTGAATTAGAAATATAATTTACAATAATAATAATAGTAATAACAACAGTAGTAATAGTTAATCTAAAAAAAACGTTTCATCTTCATCTTCCTCCTCATCTTCATCGTCTTTATCACCAATATTGACTTCCTGTGCCCTTCTCTCTGTGACTTCTCGAACTCCCTCTTCGTTGACGCACTCAGTCTTGTCAGGTGCAACCCCTGTAAAAATAAAATGTTAGATATGTTTTTTGTAACTTACATATTTGTTGAATGACACAGAGCACTCTGATCAGACATGTTTTAAATTATTTATTTGTCTATTTTATTATTTAATTTAATTCACTTTATTCACAAAATATCTTGATTGGCACACAAAATATAAAGTTACTTACAAAAGTTATGGATTGGTCAAATTGACATTTTTCCAAATTATTTAAAATTTGCCCTGCGCCAAACTTTTCCCCGCAAAATTGAACATTCAAATTTAATTTTCCCAAAAACTCCCGAGAATAATTATTCCGGTTAATTAGACCTCGCTGAACACGAATATGAAATCAGAATTGTTTTATGTAAAGTTTTCATCATTCCTGATTTTTTATTTTTAATATATTAAATCTTTCTATTTTTTTAGCTATCAATCGAATAAGTATATTTATCAAATATTTTTGAAATTATACTTAGTCATCTTTATTAAGTTAAGTAAAGCAAAGTTTCAGATAAATTATTAGTTATTTTTTTAGTCTAATCTTTTTTTATGATTCCTTAGTAACTTATATTTAGTCAATATTATTGTATCTGGACTTCGCCTTATTGTTTTTTCCATTTGGATTCTTACTTATTAATCCTATTTATTCAAGAATTTTTCCTATATATTGAACACGCCTAATAAGATAAATGTAGATTTTAAAGCTTAAAAATCGCAAAAATTCATTATTTTAGTTTTTCTATCTTCGCTTTATAAATCTTTATATCACATCATGCATTTCTATTTCAACATATTTATCGGTATCTTCTTACTTATATTGTTTATCTTTCCACTCTTTACTAGATAAATTGAATTATCTATCAATCTTTCCATTATTTTTCCTTTTTTGAAACATTCCTATTCATATAACCGTAAATTCTACTTTTTCTATCTTCATTATCTTTTGAAGGAAAATTCTTTCGAACTCTTAAAGAATTATGTCGAATGGACTGTTAGCTAATATCGTATATAGAAATAATAAAGAAGCATACCTTATACATCATTTATCAATATCTAACGATTAAAAAATATATAGCAATAGGGAGAACCGAGTCAGTATCAATCTAATTTTACATTTTATTTAAAGAGGATACCTTGATTACTACAACATAACAACCTGTTAGCTGCTTAATATTTTCAATTATCCTAATTTAACAAATAAAAATAATAGAATTACTTATTTTTGGATGAGTCGAATACTCTTGTATCAAAATTGCCTGTTCTCCTATGTCACATATTCATAACTTACAATCTTTCATAAAATATAAAAGTGACTAATTATATTAATTAAATTATATTGATACTAAGTTATAGCACATAAAAATATAAATAGAAGATTGTAAATTTTTCTAAAGTTCTTAGTGTGAAACTTTAATTGGTAGTAGAAATTGAACTTTACTGATTTGTCATCTGTAAAATTATAAGTGATTGTAAACTACAAAGATATATATTCAATACAAAATTGTCAGTTTATTTTTGACTCCAATTCTAGTAGACAGTATCCCATGGTCGAATGAACTGAATGACCAGCTCGTTCATAGCAAGGAGAATATCAAAAGTAAGATCTTGGAAATTTACTGAGAGTGGCTTGTGCTCCTTGATCAAATCGTATTCAAGTCTGCCTAAAATACTTCTTTTAAATCTAATTGCCGCATAAAGCAGTTAAATTATTTATAAATACAGGTTATTACTTCATAGCAAAGTGATTTAGAGTATGATAGTATTTAATTGTAATACTTTATAGAAATAATAATAACCTTTTTTCTCAAAGTCTTTATAAAAATTATACGGATTAATATTTGCGATGCATGCTTTATATTATCTTTCGCTACTTTAATCATATTTTAATTAATCTATATTGAAAATACTAATTATTCTGAAATTAATGTCTTGGGATTGTTATATTATTATTAATAAATATAACGCTTTAAATAACCTAATATTAGGCTACATTTTTGAAAAAAAGTGACTCCCAAAACAATCAAATTGATATTTTAGATATCATTTATGAAAATATAGTGCATGATGCTTTTAAAATCTTTCTGAGACTTCTGCTTACTATAATAAATTAAATTAATCAATTTACAGATAAATGCTACATATATTTATAATTAGTCACCTTAATATTGTATAAATACATTTGAATTTGGAAATTTAAAAAGAAAGTTTAGACTAAGAATAAATATTAATTGATACAAAAATTAAAAGATTGTAACTTATTCTAATGAAAAAATACATTTTTATCTTTTCAAAAAAGAAAAATTTATTTTCATGCTAAAGAGTATTCCTAAGTAAATAAGTAAATAGAAGTTTAGAAGAAATATAAAGCAGAAATAAAACGAGAAATTAAAAAGATTAACTTGATTAAGCAATAGCAAAAATTTATAGAAAGAGCTATTAGTAAATGTGAACTTGTTATAGATTTAGCAATTATAGCAAAATAATTAATCTAGAATAATTAATAACAGTAGCAGGAAACTATGGTAAGCTCATAATAACTTGGAATAAACTATTTTTGATAAAAATTTCAGTCATGAGAGCATATATGATTATAATTTAATCACAATTGAATATTCTTAAGAAAACATGCAAAATCAAGTAAACTAACAGATGAGATAGATTAAGTCCGAATGTGTACAGTTTTAAGTAATTAAATTTTAACTTTATAATAAAAATAATATTAAATATATGATAATATACTATCAAGCAATAAAGAAATACTATCCTTGGGAGTACAACCATTATTTGAGGCGTTAATAAATAAGAATTATAAAAAGAGTGACTTATTAAAGGCAAAATAATGAAAAACATAAATCAAAAACATGAGATGCCTAAAAAATAAAAAAGAAGAAAAGGATAATAAATAAGAGAGAAATAATTTTAGAGTTAACAGCCTATACAACAAACTAATCACTAATTTATTTGATACTTATACTCAAGCTAATAATACTAAAAGAGTTAATGCTTCAGTAATACTTTAATATATGCCAAAAGCTATTAATAGAACTATTATCATTTAAACATAAAAAGCAAGAAATTAAACTGAAATGTCTATTCTTCCTTTTATCTATTTAATTAATATAATATAAACTACAGATTAATCTAATTAATGCATGGGTTTACCTGTAAACATTAAGAGATTTTAAAATTAAATACTAAAAGAAGAATGCTTAATAATAGTGAATCCTTTAGTCAATATTACTAATCATCAAAGCTATTGTCTATTAACACAGTTTCATTTATGAAAGAGAATGAACTAAAACTTCTGTTACAAAATTAGCAATAAAAATTTATGATAAAACTGAGATTATAACCATAATTGAGAGGTGCATGCACTAGGCGACAAACCTAGGATAACTTATATGAATATAATAGAGTATTGAAGTACAGGAGTTTAAGGATAATCATTCGATAATGTGTCTAGCACTTTGAGAGATCTGGTAGCTACGTATTCATCAAACATGGAAAGTTTGCATTTGAACAAAATAAATGGCTACATAACTTCAATTAGAAACTAAATAAGTTAAAAGAGTTCAAATTAGGGCTCCTTGATCCTACTAGAGAATTCTCTAGATATGAGGAATTGTTGTGGCTTAAGAGGAAAATTAATTGATTAAAGGAAGCATTAAAAAGTAGGTTTATGATTGATATTTAATCCGCTCAATTTATTTCATTAGTTTTTTTTATATATATTAGCATAGTAAAATGGTTTTAAAAAATTTTTAAGATATTAATAAAAGCCCTTGATTTAATAAGAATTGATATAAGGGGTTTAATATAAACAGATTAGGATTAATTGTTAAAACAGAAAGATTCAGATTAATATAATATTAATAGATTAATAACTGTGCAGAAATTATAATTGATTCCAGCAATTTTAAAAAAAATAAGTCAGATCATTTAACTTTAATACGAAAACCATCTGTCCCAATTAAAATTAAATTTTGCCCCTCTCTAAATTCTTAAACCAACAAGATAAAAATGATTCCTCAACCTACCGGAACTAAATGAATCTTTTTTATTATTTCTTTATTTTCCCTTGATTTACGCTTTTTTTCATTCTTAATAAAATTATGGGGTTATGAATTTTTACTTAAGAAAATTTTTTTAATTCTGATATAAATTATTTTAAAGCTATTTTTTATATGTATTACAAATCATCTTTTATTATTACACGCCTTTAACTCCTTGAATGTGGTAATGGTGATCCTCGTCCTCATTCTCTACGTCGCTGGCATTTACCCTCTCTCTTTCCCCCTTTATAATAAACATATCTGTGGGTTTCTTTATTTGGTTATAAGTGACTGCCTCAGCTACTTCCATATCAATATTTTTCTTATCCTTTTATTATCCAAAAGTTTGATTAATTTGCTACATCTATGGAGCTATCGGATGATATCTGAAGGTTGTCCTAAAGTTAATTAATAAATAAGGTTACTTTTGAAGGGACATATCATGTCCTCCTCCAGTATGTATATCCTCTGGTTTAATAATTTACCTGGGTTGTTTTTTATTCGTATTTTGTTATCATTAAAATTAATGATAACAGAGTCAACTCCTGTTAAGCTTTATTCAGAGCTATTTGATTTTCAAACATCAATTAAGCACATTTTTTTAAAAAGAAAATCATGCTTTTACTCAACATTTTTTAAGATGAAATCACTAGTTCTATACTATGAAACTCCCAATTTCCCCAAGGAGTACATATTTTTTTAAGTTGAGAGCTCCCTTTTCAATAATCAAATCAAGTACTATATTTTCTTTGAAATTTCTCTTTACCTTCTAAGTTCTAGCACTTATCTCCTTCTTTAAATTTTTCCTCTTTATCTCAGCAATCATGGGATGATGAATTTATTTTTGTGTATAAAAATAGTCAAAGCATCTGTAAGACAGTTTTCATACATTTTCTTTATATTTTATCTAGACACAACTGAATCAGCTTTAGTTCCTAGGAAGTTGCATTTACTGTATATTCTATTTCGTTTAACATATATTTTCAGTTTTTACAAGATAAAGATCTTTAGATTGAATTTAAACTATTGTCTGACAGGCTAAATTCTATTTAGCTGCTAGTTTATGTCTGCCTCCTCCACCATCCATGTCACCGCCCAGGCCACCACTTTCTTTGAGATCTTCATCTACATAATTATCATGCACAACTCTCTTTCTGTATCACTCAATACTTCTTTTGTTACATTGATCTCTTTGAACTTTTCTAGATCACTTTTGTTGTTTGAATGATTAACTAGTGCTGGAAGCCTTTCTTATTTTTTCTTATGATACAGACTAGCTGACACTATATAAAGCGAAAAGCTTTTTTATTTTCTACATTTTTTCTAAGGTTTTCTACCTCTGCGCGTCTTCTCTGTCGTTCGTTTGTAAAATTTAACAAAATACTTACAGATATTGCCAAATAAAAATTCTCCTCCGAATTTTCGTTTACGTAAATGAAAGAAGTATATTACTTATTTATTTTTGTTATCATTTAAATAATTAAGTAGCTAATCTAAGGAAGGTAATAGAAAGGAATACTCTAATTTCGAATATTCTAGACACCCGAAATTCATTCTCAATAGATCTTTTCTTAAGAAATAATCTAGAAGTCGAAATTATATTAATTATTGTGCATTCAAGAATCTTTTTAAAATAGGGAGTTTATTAAATTCTATCATATTATCTAGATAGAAAATAATTAAGTTATAACTTTTTGAATATCAAAATTTTATATATAAATATATCCCGAAAATATTTATGAGTTAAACATAAATTATCATTTCATTTTAATTTAATATTCTTAAAATTAAAAGTAATAAATAAAGTTGTCCATAAAAGGAATTGTTTATGTTAGTATAGGAATTTATTTGACACTAATCTTGATAAATTACTCCTAAACTTCATTTGTCAAAGAAAATTAGGAGAATTGCAAAAAATGGATGATGCGGCTTTAATTGAATTATAAAGATTATGTGGAAATTTGGTTGTTGTATTTGGATTTCCCGATGTAATATGTAGTGTATACTTGGGATAATTCATCATTCCTCATATTTAGAAACTTCTTTTCATAAAAAGGCTATAAGCTAATAATGAACTTGATATAGAAGAACTGTTATAGATTGCATTTTATTCTTCTCTGTTAGTTAAAGTTTCTTTATAGGTATTTTAACTATCGAATATACAATTCCCACCAAGTTAACTTTTTCTGTAAAAGGAATTTTCGGGGGGGGAAGTTTCCTGCACAGGTTTATGATAAAAAACCTTTTTAGGGTAGTTTCCTGCACTTTTTTCCATTTTTTAAAAAAAAATTAAATTAATCTATATAATTTGAATCTAAGGCTTCTGAATAAGTTTTATTGTCATAATTTTACTTTTTTTTATTAATCAATTAGTCAATATCTCTCTACAGATTCCAAGATCTGAAATATTTCATCTGATATTTGTTTTTTATATTATCCCCTATATTATCATAGTAATTTCAAGCATTGTATCCAATTGTTATTGGAATCATCATACAATTTATCATGTTATTTCCATACCTATGATGTCAGAATTTATTTTATATAATTACTTAAATGATGTATAAATATCCTCATAGTTTTATAAAAAATTTTTAATTTTATAATTTATGTAAAATTTTATATAATAATAAAAAAAAGTGCAGGAAACTTCCTTGAGTGCAGGAAACTTTACTCCCCCCCAAATTTTCGTTACTATATTGTCAGTAAATATTACTAGATTGAGGTTTCCTTCTTTCTTTATGAAAAACCAAAAATTAAAATCAATTCATATTTTGATGGACCAAATATTTTGATGGATTTTAAGAGAAGATGTTTTGAAACGACAACCAAATAAACTATATTGCTTGCCAAATGAATCTAGGATATATTCTGGCTTAGGTCTCCTTCCTTAAGATGCACAAGTTTTATCATTTCTCTATTAAGAGCCTATAAATTTGCACTACTTTTATTTCCACTTAATAGCATTCATCTTTATGCATTCGAAAAGAAATCCTAGAGATTATGCTTAAATAAAATAAAATCAATTTATAGAGTTATTCTGTTGCTTAATTGAAAAAGTAAATGATAATTATCCGAAATAATTTACATTAAATTTAGCATTATTTTTTTACAAGCCAAATGTAACATAATACTTTAATTTAATTTTTTGTAATCATAAGTATTATCTTTTGAGATAATTAGAAATTAAAAATATCATAAACCATTCATTATGTGTTTTTAAAAATATTGGGATTTCGCTTGATGTTGGAATTAAGTTAATTGCATCAGTAAACACAATTTGAAATTGTCCCCAAAACTCCCCATATTTCCAAAGTTGGTAGTTCTATGATAAACTCTCTTAATGATTTTAGGTTATATTTTACTTAGAGCTTTTCTCTTGCTAATAAGTGCAAAATCATAGCAAATAATTATCTCTTCAAGGCATATCTTGCAATAGTTTTCCCCCAATAGTTTTATTCCTAAAGCAGAGTCACATCTTTGAGTCAATTTAAGTAGCGGGTTCTCCTTAAAATTATTTTTTATGAAAAATTGCTTTTCGTACTGTTAGAAGTATCGTCTTAGTGGATTTTAATATTATCTGGCTTTAAATAGAGATGAGCCACTTAATCATTATGCAGCTTTTTACTCCAGTTGATGCATTTATTTTACATCTTCAGGTTGCTACTCTTCTATGTTGAAGATTAAAAAGATCATTTAATGTAAAACTAAACCATTTTATCCAAACCGGTAAATATGTTGACTAAAATAATTCTTTGCTATTTTTTTGAGTGATTTAGCATAGATTTTTTGCAAATTATTTTTACCAATAAATGTCTCATTGAACTCTCTCTGTAAAAGCCACCTTATATCAAACAGAGTATTTTATGCCTCGAGTGGTAATCGTAATTGAGATGGGGCATTTTTTAAATAAATTCTTCTATTGATATTTCAAGCAATCATTTATGATATTAATAAAATGCAATAAAAGTAGGTAAATTGGTAGAAATTCAAATATATGAAAATTTATTAGTCACGATAACAGTCATGTATTTAGTACTTTGTAATTTAAATTAGATCTAGAGTACTTAAAATTAAATAAAAATATATAATAATTTTAAAATTTTAAAATAAGAATGGAAGAAAATGGAGTTCATGGTGTAAGTTAATATATTTATAAAGATTATTTTAAGGTATAAAGAGAGCAGACTCAGTCATTATGATTTGCAATATCATCGAGATGCCTCAAACTTAGAGATTCCGAGTACCAGTTCTGCAGATAAAGTAATAATTTATTTAATTATTACGAATAATTATTAAAATTTGCGGTGATATAGTGATTTCAAAGCATTGTCTAGGACTTTAGCAATGTTTATCAGCAATCACAGTGAATAATTTATGTACTTTTGCAACTAGCTTCATATTTACTTTCAACCAAAAATCATCAGGTTAAGGCTGGAATTAATATAATGACTCTATGACTGCTTTATAAGGTGCTAATAAGTATGATAAATTATCAATTTTCGTTTATGTTTTTGTCATTCGTATTTTTAAAAAATAATTTTTTAACTCACTCTCAGTTAATCAAATTAGAACTCGAGATAAACAAGCTTTTAAATAAATTTAAGGCTATTTATGGCGAAGGAGAACGTGTAGTATTGCTAAAGTTATGCAGTATTTCAATATAGACAAGCTAAAATTATAAAAAAGTTCACCTTTATGTATTGGGCAAGTGGCTTGAAATTTAAAATTAAGAATTTTGAAGATAATAAATATATGAAGGGGCTGATGGTAGCAGATATGGCTAACAACTAAAACAATGATGATGACATCAATATTTTGCTGATTTTGGGCATGAAGCAGGCAATAAGAGGAAAATCTGCAATCAAATAATTAAATATCCAATCAAAGAGAGGAGTTGATAATGCAAAAAGAGAGAGTTGCTCATATACTTAAATCAGTAACCTCTCTAACGACACCAAGGTATGGAGAAATAATTTGCATAAAGTCAATAACTAATCTTGCTCAGTCAAATAAACTTTGCCAGATGTAAAAACAAGGTAAGAGAAGCATTTTGATAAAGTGAGCAAAGCACTAGAGAGAATAGTCAAGAAGGAAGGTATTGATCAAAGAGCTTGCAAGGGATGACTTGAGATTAAAGTGCTCACTATGAAAATTTAGAGGGCATTCATACAGCATTTTCTACTGTAAGTAAGAATTCTAGAGATTTGGAAAATGAACTCATCGATATCAACGAAATACTATACTTAATGTTTAGAGAAAGATTTATGAAAAATAAATGAAATACTTTAATTAAAATTGAAATTAATAATTTAAATAAGGTAATAAACATGGTGGAGATGGAGCGTCTGGTTACTCAACAAAATTTGTAAGTTACAAAAGACATATCTAAAATATTTATATTTAAACAATACTTACCAGTAGAAGTCATGAAAGCGGATGATAGAGAATTCAGAAGACATAAGAAAGAATTGCATAAACTCTCATCAGAAAACCTAGTTGAAGCTTAATATCAAGGAGAGTGACAAGATAAGGTAATTGCAAATAGATATGACTTTTTCATATTTGTCTAAGAATACTTGAGGTTATAATTTGATTTCATTTTAATTTATCTATTCCTTGATATTTTTCATAATTGATTTGAAGCGCAAACCATTCAGTGATAACACCCTTAATAACATCAAGAAGCCTAATTTTACCGTAATATAATATACTAAATCCATCGATATATGTTGGTAGGGTCTAAAACACTCTCTTTTAAGGAACAGTTAAAGAAAGAACAAAGCAATAAAAAGACACAAATCAGCATTTTAAAATGGTCATCTAAAACAATCATTATTTCGATTTCGACATTTGAAGAAATTCTATGTAAATCAGAAAAAAATATTTTCTATATAAACACAAATAAATATGTATTGTTTTAAGTAAAATTACAGAATAATAAATATATGGCAGTTAAATTAACTAAGAAATTTTCTTATATTTGTATTTGCACCAATTTACATATTTTTATTGTATTTTATTAATAATATTAGTTAATTTATTATTTTAGTAGTTTGCTGAAGTATGATTAATCTTAAAATTATAGTGAACTTTTAAATAGATTGAGAAATGAATTAATTACTAATAGTGAAGACATCAGGCTACCTCAAATTAATCTTAATTGCAACATCTTTGCACCTCTTTTTTAAGTTCTTCCATCTTGTTTGGTGCCCAGAATTGGGAGTCCCAATTTCTTTTATAATTTTCTTTTTCTTGTTTTGAGTTGTAACCCACTCAAATTTTCAATAATCTGTGTTAATGAAAGTTATAATTTAATAACTAAAACTTACAAATGGGGGGATAGCATGGAAGAGAGCTCGGAATGAGATTGAAAAACAGCTGCCTCTACAATTCTGCAGTAGTGTATTTACCCATGAACTTCTTTTGACAAACTTAGAATTTATATAACCACCCTTGTGTTTTATATATGAAAACTTCCCCTAATTTCAAGAGTTAATCTTTATGTGCCTGTTGCATTATTTTTTAGTCTAAATTTTATCACGAAAATGTAAGTCTAAGTTGTTGCAAAATAAAATTTCTCTAACTTATTCTTATTTTTACTTTTTAAATTTTATCCTTACTATGATTGATCAAGGCTATCTAATATGTAAAATTAATATTTAAAAATTTTACATTCTTCTATGAAAGAACCTTAAAATTAAATAACAGAAAATGAGCTAATATTACTTGAATTTAGGCTGCTCAAAGATGAAGAGTCCCAGTCCCAGCTTTTGTTATTACGTTTTGGTAATATTTTAAATATATTAATTCACATAATTATTAGCAATAATAATAATAATAAAAATAACAATAACGATAAAATACATAAAAATAGGTAAAATAGAGAAACTCCAATCAAGAAATGAATTTAATCAATAATAACAGGCAAGAATTTGAAATCAATAAAGTACATTTGTTAATAATAATCGTTTAAAAATTTATAAAGCACATGTTAAAAGTGGATACATAATCATTAACTTTTCTTCGTATTATAGATTAATGCAAATCAGATTTAGCACATTCCGATTAAGAATCAACTGAAAGCAAGAGTATGAGACTCTCTAGGGTCAAGTGACCTTACTAGACTCTGACAATTAACAACTAAAATATCTGGTAGGTATCAAATGCAAATATCTATCCTTAAAGAAAAACAATGAAGGTGATTTAAGAAAATAACGATTATTGCAGACAAAGAAGACTTTATATAAATCAAAATCTGAGAAAATTAGCGCAGCAACTCCCGTAATGTAAACTCAATCCAACAATTAAATTATTTTGCTACTTTATCATTTACAGTAGTTGCAGGGGGAGGGGAGATTGGAAAGTACTAGCAAGCAATTATTAGGATTTTCAAGAGTAAATAATAATTACATCTTATGGGTAGTTAAATTGTATTACTAAATCTAAGACAAAATTTTTCCTAGTAACAACTCTTAAACTATTTATTTATACCACTCATTACCATCGTTGAGACCAACAGCTAACACCACTGCTACTTTCAATCCAAGTTTAATTCAACAGCTCTAGACTTAAAACGCTAAGATGAGACTTCCACTCATTTCCTGCGGTGGTCTCACCTCCATTGATTCTGCAGCCATGATATTATTGCAAAAAAAAAGAAATAATATTAAAATTTACTAATCACTCAACACAAACAAGGTAATATGGGGATATTTTAAATATCTAACGAATTTTCCTACTAAGTTCTAAAATCATTCAAAAAAGCATCCACAAATTCTCTATTGAATGAAGCTCCTCTTAAGGTACTGAGCAAATGAACGTGAAAACAAATTTGTAATATAAACCTCCCCTAACCTGTAATAAATAATATCTAACTATTATCAATCAATGTTAGTTCTACATCACTAATAAAATATTCACTTGTATATTAAACTATCAAAAGGAATTAACAATTTATAGAGTGATCTCAAAATTTTATAAATCGTAATTCTGACTTATTATTATTTAATGCTTTACATAAATTAATACTGGGGATTAAACCAACATTTCTGCCTTAATTTGATGATAATCTTACACATATACAATAAATTTATATTAAAAAATTATCGAATTGATGCCTGTTATTATTGATTAAATTCCTTTTTTGATTATTTCACTATTTTATCTATCTTTATCTATTTTATCTATCTTTATCTATTTTATCGATAATAATAATGCGATCACATTTAGGTATTTTGGTATCCTCGATTTTAAATATATAATAATATTTAAGCATTGATTCCCTTTAATTTGTTATTATTTCATCTTTATTCTTCAATTCTGTTCACTAGTATCTGAGTCCTTCGTAGAAGTATTGTCTTCCTTTCTTATTGCTTAATCGTCATTGTCTTTAGTGAATCTTTTAAAGTCAAGGAGAGCTCTTTTTGCCATCCTTGAGAGTGTGTTATCAATTTGGTTGTTAATTGTTCTAATACTTAACCTATATTTTAGCTCATTGATAAGAATACTGATGGCTTATTTGTAGTCTTGAGGGCCAGTCACCTTCCTGATTTACATCAGATTAATGCTTGTTAATGCATTAGTTATGTCAATTATGATTTATAATATGAAAACTTAAAATTAATAATTATTGTAATAACATTAAAACTAAATCTTAATATACTAATAAAAAATGGAAAACTCTCTAATATAGTTTGATCTTCCTCTTCTTAGTCATCATCTTCGTCATTATAGTAATTTTCATTTTAAAAGCCCCTATCTGTTTCGTCTTGCAAAGCACCAGTCCAACTATATCTGTGGTCTTATTGGGTGGGACCTATAAAAATTAAAAAATAAAGATATACTTTTTGTAACTTATGTTTTATGTGAGTGCTGTACTCGTCTGATCTATACGAATACTTTTTAATATGTTAGGCTTTTGATTAAATTAATTAAATTCCTATTATAAATAATAAATGCTTGTGAATTGTTGAAATTGATAATGAGATTCCTAGAATACAGGATAATTTGTTTATCCAGTCGATATCTAACTTGGGAAAAGAAGTCTTACCAACCAAATGCATATATAAGCTACAAGTTCACATATTTCTGATATAAGTTTACTATCTGGTTCAATAATCTTAGATAATATCTTGTCTATTTATTTAGCATTTGTGTATGTTGCGACATCTTGTTTGATTGTGTTTGAAATACTATCATGGTCCTATGCAAAGATCTGCTATCTGGGGTAATTCTTATACTTATTTAACTGGATTATCGATTAATTTTTAAATAAATTCCGTTTTTGTGTTGTTAATATGAAGTTATAGTAAAAAAAATTTATCACAAATAGTACGTATAATATCTTCATTATATCTTGTTTATATTTCATGAGCAGAGCTATTTTTTTAGTTCCCAAAAGGAAGATGTATTTCATTTAAGTCTGGGGCTTATAATGTTTTTTATAATAGTGTTAAAACTAGATTTCTATATTTATTGAAGGGGAGGTTAAATAATGATTTTTACTAGAAATTTCTATTATATTCATGTAGTATTTCTATAGTTTTCTCCTACAATGCTTTACTCAGTCATCATGATGAAGGATTATCGTTTGGTGAATTTCAATTATATTAAAGTCCAAAGCTTATACTGTGCTTTCATATGTCGGAATTTAAAATCTTTTCAAAGTTTCTGGTCAGAATCTGATAATCTTCAATTCCTTATTAGCTATTATACCAATCAATGACGTTAGTTTTAGTTAGACTTTATGAAAAGGTTTTCGCTCTAGATTATGTCTGAGAAGATCCAAGAAAGATCTGAGATGCTCTTATAAGTTAAAAAGTTGGCCAATTTATTAATTTTGGAATTTTTGTGTTTTCCTTTTTTGGAAAAGGAAGAACATGGTATCAATTTTTTTATTTCTGTAAAGAGGTAGTATTTTCTATCTCGAGTTTTGAGCTAAGCAGATGCAATAAAGTTTTTTAAAGAGTTTAATTTAAGAAATACTTAATAAAAACTTGCCCACTGTTCTCTCTTCTGGTAGTTTTTATAAGTCTGAAAAGATGACTTAACTTTGTTTCTTATAGTTACTTTAAATTACAACTATATATTATCTAAAAGATGAGTGGTCCAAGTGTGTCCATGTTATGCATATTTGTATTAACTTTAGGTTCTACGTTTAGTCAGATTAATTGTTAACTTAATAATTATAAAATAAATAATAATCACAATTTATTTTTTAATAGCTTAGTCCTTATTATTAAATAAATCAAAAATAGTTAATGCTCAGAAAGGTTCGGAAACTCAAATTTTATTAAAATAGAACTAAAATTAAATAATAATATATTCAAAATCAAGTTAATAGTTATTTCATACCTTTTTGACCAAATTGAAGTTCCATGAGGAAGCCTTTGGGACATTCATGTTTTATAGGGGAAAGAAGCATTAAAATTGTGATTCTAATATAAATCTCAAAACAATTAATAAAATCTCTAGAATAACTACTATTAGTTAATGTGGTAAAATATGCGCAGAATTATAACTATTACCTTTTATAGTTTAAGCTACTTAAAAAACAACATAAAAATGCTATTATATTATGAAAAAGCATTCTTAGATAATCGTGAAGATTAAGAAAAACTAATAAATTAAAATTTTAACTAATTAAAAAATTTTGGAAATCGCGTAAATGAAATAAACAAACTTAAATTATCATAAAAATCTAATCCAGGCAATTAGTAGGTCAACTAAGTAGCAAAGCTGATTGGTTTAACTATTTTTAATTATTAGTCTTTAATAAAAGGCACAATGAGATTAAAAAGAGATGCTTTTAAAGGGACAAAAATACTAATCAATCAAAATGAATAATTTTAATTAATTTCCATTTCCATCTCCACTAATTAACTTTGAAGAGCACATGGGAGAAAGTCAAAGTAGATTAGGAATTAATAAGGTGCTTAAATATTTAACGAGGATAACAATGAGCTGGCTAATCAAAATTATTTCTTTGGCATTAAAAACTTAAAAACCCATTAATTAGATGTTTAAAATTATATAAATTGTAGGGTATAATTAAGGTTAGTAGAGAAATAATGCTAATATGCAAAATGAGAAATAAAAAATAGCAAAATTTAGGTCATTTTTATTAGGAGTTATTAGTAATATTTAGATTTACTGCTTAATATTAAGAATGTTAAATCCCTATAGATCGATTAAGACACGATGAATAGGGTAAAGAACAATTAAATTAAAAATTAATTATTATTGGCGAAAATTTATAATGTTTTGGTTAATAATTAAAACTATTAATCGATAAATTGTCATCATAAAATAATCCAATCAGGGTGTGTAAAATGATTTTAGTCTAAACATATTCATGAATTTATTTATTAAAATAAAGTGAATTAGAAAATTTATTAATAGCAATATTAATAGTAATAGTAGTAATATAAATAATAAATCTTACAAAAAAGCGTTTCATCTTCATCTTCCTCCTCATCTTCATTGTCATCATCGAAAATTTTAAATTGTTTGCCCTTCTCTCTGTGACTTCTCGAACTCCCTCTTCGTTGACGCCCTCAGTCATACCAGGTGCAAACTGTAAAAATAAAATGTAAGATATGTTTTTGAAACTTACATTAATGTTGAATGACACAGACCACTCTGATCAGAATTTTTTTAATTTTTGATTATTATTAATTTATTTGCATTTAAATTTCAACTTATTTAAAAAAAAGTTAGGATTTAATTTAAGCCTATAATTATTATTTTAAATTTGATTGTCCTTAACCCTAATCTTTGTGTCTTAATTGATCTATAAAGTTTTATTAGTATTGACTTATACTAAGTCAAACAAAAGCTAAATTCTGCTTTAACTGTTAAGAATCACAGCTTGTTAGCTGTTTAGCATTTTTAATTCTGGTTTTTGAAAAAAAAATCCTGCAAAACAATAAAAGTTCTCTCAAGTCCATATTGACTATCTCTGTTGCTGGTTGGTTCATTGACTCAAATAGAGTCTGTCTCTTAAGTCTCTGCTACTTTCTTCAAGACTCAAGAGTATTAGATTTTCTTTTAGCAGGTACAAGCTTTTAAGTTTCCTCATCTTTAATCAGGAATTCGCTTAAATGATGCTTTTAAATATGCCTCTTTACTTTGGCTGAGTGAGTATAAGACTTCATGCATGTTGTGCACTAATATTTACCATTCTATTTTATCATACTTAAAGAAGATCTTAACTCTCCTAAAGTGTACCTCATTGAGATACATTTTCAAACTTGAATCTGTTAGGATAAATAATACCACTCTTAACAATAAAAATTATAAATTTTCAATTTTTTTGATGTTCTTTACCTTTTTAACATCTAAGAATGATGTTTAAACTCCCATTTATGTATTCAACTTTTTGTTTAATACTTATAATACAACATAGAATAAGGAGACAAAGAAAGCTTATGAAAAGTTAAAAATAACTCCTGTGTATAATTTTCCTTACAGTCCTCATTTAAATAGAATCTAATATTAGTGGAGTAAATCTAAGACTCACTTCAAGAAACTCTTGCTCTATCACCTAAAAGATGATCTACAAATAGACACAGTAGACTTAATTCAGATTTTCTTACGAGCAATTAGAAAATATCTGTTCTGACCGAGACCCCTTCCAACCCCCCGTCCCCTTCTCATATTTTCATCGATCTTCCCCCTTCTCTCCTCCCAAATTTTTTCAATTTTTTAGTTTTTTTATTTTGGTCTATTTTCACATCTATTTTATTCTTTCAACATTTTCATCTATCTGTCACTCATATATCTAGAACTATTATAAAAATATTTTTTCATACTTATACATAAAATGATGCTTAAATTATCATAAATCTACTAAATTTATTAACTTAATTATATTTTATATGCAATATCAATATTAATTTATAAAAATATAATATTTATTATTTTTCAAGGTCATATGATACACTTCGTCCCCATAAGTTATATCTTCGTAATCATTTAATTATTTTTAAATTATATTACAACTAACATTTTAAATTTTTGCTTGAATTTTTATTTTATTTTGGCCTTATTAATGTTTTTTTTGTTTTATATTTTCTATAAAATAATCAATAGAATATTATATTGATTAGTTAGCGATATCGATATAGAATAAAAAATGCAAAATAAAATTGATTATAGAAGTGAATTCTTCATGATATTAATGAATGACGAATTTATAGAGGAAGAAACAAACTAAGATCTTAAATAGCACATATTCGTGAAGAATTACTTTTGTTGAGGTTATTACTGAAAATTTCCTGGATAATATATTGAGAGAGAATGATTTAGTTGAGTGAAATACCACAGAGATAGTTCAGTTCTTATAAAGCTTAGAAGGGAGAAACAACTAATCGCATATAGAGCAGTGTAGACAAACTTGATAAAGAAAAATCAAAACATGTTTCTCCAAAAGTTTAACCCATACAAAGAAGAGAATGGAGTAAGTAGATACTGAAAATATTGAGAAAAAAAATATGAAAAATAACTAAATTATTGCACATGAATTTTTAGAAATTAATTTTAAACAAGGAGTTAGTAAAAACAGAAATTAATTACGCATTGTTATATTAAGAATGGAGCAGCGAGGTTCTTAAACCCTTGTCATAACCAGGCAATAAAAACTCAGATTTTTCCAATAAAATTCAATATATTTAAAATAAAAAGACTAATCTATCCTTATCATAGTTATTTCACTTATTTTTAAGCAATTTTTGTTGATGAGTATAATTTTTATTTAGACATTTAATCAGAAACAGACAAATTCTCTTCTATTTTAGACATGATCTGGATCTAATTTTTAATTCTCAAAACAATAAGAAAATCAGATTTGATGAAATTAACTTCATGATAGGTTCTTCGCTCAAATAGATTTATTTTGTGAAATATAAAAATATAAGTTAAATAGCATACTATATAAAAGACAGTCAGTAATTCAGAGGTAATAAATGCATTTTTTTATCGCATATTTAAAGACTTAATGCTGATAAGTTAAAAATAATTTATAATAATCAATTTTGTGACAGTTGTATTATATTTCATGTTTATTTATTCCTAATCATTTGTATATTATCAATAATACGAAGGTATATTCGACGACTAAAAAGAACAGATAAAAGATATATATTCATGTAAGAAAAAACATACTTTTGTACTACTAGTTTTTAATTAACTTTATTTTATAATTCAACTTAAATTTTTTAGAAGCAATCTAATTAAATTGTTAAGAGATCAAGATTAAATATTTTAAATAATAATATTAAGTAGAATATATGTAATTTTTTTATTAATATTATGAATTTATTGAAAGCAGGCTGGAAAAAAAACTAAAAAAATTGACTTAAAACAATACTATACAATACAATAAAATGTAAAGTTTTATTATGAGGCCAAAATAAAATAAAAATTCAAGCAAAAATTTAAAATGTTAGTTGTAATATAATTTAAAAAAAATAAATTGATTACGAAGATATAAATGATGGAGACGAAGAGTATCTTATGACCTTAAAAAATAATAAATATTATATTTTTATAAATTAATAATGATATTGCATATATAATATAATTTAGATGATAAATTTAGTAGATTTATGATAATTTAAGCATCATTTTATGTATAAGAATGAAAAAATATTTATATAATAGTTCTACATATATGAGTAACAGATAGATGAAAATGTTGATAGAGTAAAATAGATGTGAAAATAAACCAAAATAAAAAAACTAAAAAATTGAAAAAATTTGGGAGGAGAGTAGGGGGAAGATCGATAAAAATATAAGAAGGGGGCGGGGGGTTGGAAGGGGTTTCGGTCAGAACAGATATCAATGTAAATTTCCTATGAATGAGCTCCAAAAACACAGAAAAGATATTTTATTTGCACTTTATATCTATGATGAAAAGTGTAATGTGGCCAATCTATAAAATGATATATAGAATTTAGCTTCTTTGGGTTTGCCTAAACAAAATTATTTATATTTACGAGGATTTCAGTGCTAATCTAAGTGAAAATTGCAAAGCTCATATATGAGCATTTAGTGATTTAATTCTGATTCTTGAAAATATCAAACAAGAAAGAAAGCGCGTCTCTTGTGGAAAAATCTCTGACCATTTTGTTACTTAGCAATGAAAATATTTAATTAATTTGTCTAAGATGTTGTTGGCTGCACATCCTACTTTCAATAATCTTAAGAGAGCTGCTTAACCACTAGGAAAGATTATATAGAGACAACATAGACAAGCAGGTAAAAATCGTTTCAATTGTCTCAACTTATTTATTCATTAAGTAATGCAAATTATACTCACGCTATATATCTTCGATCCTTCTCCATATTCCAATATGAGCTCAAGAATACCTAAAAAATACAAATACGATAAAAGAATAATGGACAACATTTTACATTCATTTATTCCATTTTAATTGCAGAAATGTTTCAATTATTCTTTCGTGCCTATTCCTTTAAATATTAGAATGGAGTAAAGGTGCTCAGGGTCTCTAAATATTGACTAAGTCATGAAGTTTAATTGACGTGATGCAAATGAAATACTGATGAAAGAATGAAGTAAAAGATTTTTGCAAATCATTTTCTTAAATTTCATTTAACAATATAAGTTTAAATCTCAACTTTGAACGAATTGACATGGTTCTCGTCGGCAGATATGAAAATGCAAAGATAAAAGTTTGAAGAGATTTTAAATTTAATTGAGCCTTGACAATTCAATTTAGCCGAAAACTGGTCAAAGCCTCTAAATATTAATTCCAAGTAGAACCATTTACAAAAGTCACATCAAAATTTACAAGATTTTTTAACTTTAGGAATCATTTCTATCGAGCAATTAGAAAATATCATTGTAAATTTCCTATGAATGAGCTCAAAAAACACAGAAAAGATATTTTATTTGCACTTTATATCTATGATGAAAAGTGTAATGTGGCCAATCTTTAAAATGATGTATAGAATTCAGCTTCTTTGGGTTTGCCTAAACAAAATTATTTATATTTACGAGGATTTCAGTGCTAATCTATGTGAAAATTGCAAAGCTCATATATGAGCATTTAGTGATTTAATTCTGATTCTTGAAAATATCAAACAAGAAAGAAAGCGCGTCTCTTGTGGAAAAATCTCTGACCATTTTGTTACTTAGCAATGAAAATATTTAATTAATTTGTCTAAGATGTTTTTGGCTGCACATCCTACTTTCAATAATCTTAAGAGAGCTGCTTAACCACTAGGAAAGATTATATAGAGACAACATAGACAAGCAGGTAAAAATCGTTTCAATTGTCTCAACTTATATATTCATTAAGTAATGCAAATTATACTCACGCTATATATCTTCGATCCTTCTCCATATTCCAATATGAGCTCAAGAATACCTAAAAATACAAATACGATAAAAGAATAATGGACAACATTTTACATTCATTTATTCCATTTTAATTGCAGAAATGTTTCAATTATACTTTCGTGCCTATTCCTTTAACTTTTAGAATGGAGTAAAGGTGTTCAGGGTCTCTAAATATTGACTAAGTCATGAAGTTTAATTGACGTGATGCAAATGAAATACCGATGAAAGAATGAAGTAAAAGATTTTCGCAAATCATTTTCTTAAATTTCATTTAACAATAAAAGTTTAAATCTCAACTTTGAACGAATTGACATGGTTCTCGTCGGCAGATATGAAAATGCAAATATAAAAGTTTGAAGAGATTTTAAATTTAATTGAGCCTTGACAATTCAATTTAGCCGAAAACTGGTCAAAGCCTCTAAATATTAATTCCAAGTAGAACCATTTACAAAAGTCACATCGAAATTTACAAGATTTTTTAACTTAAGGAATCATTTCTATCGAGCAATTAGAAAATATCATTGTAAATTTCCTATGAATGAGCTCCAAAAACACAGAAACGATATTTTATTTGCACTTTATATCTATGATGAAAAGTGTAATGTGGCCATTCTATAAAATGATCTATTGAATTCAGCTTCTTTGGGTTTGCCTAAACAAAATTATTTATATTTACGAGGATTTCAGTGCTATTCTATGTGAAAATTGCAAAGCTCATATATGAGCATTTAGTGATTTAATTCTGATTCTTGAAAATATCAAACAAGAAAGAAAGCGCGTCTCTTGTGGAAAAATCTCTGACCATTTTGTTACTTAGCAATGAAAATATTTAATTAATTTGTCTAAGATGTTGTTGGCTGCACATCCTACTTTCAATAATCTTAAGAGAGCTGCTTAACCACTAGGAAAGATTATATAGAGACAACATAGACAAGCAGGTAAGAATCGTTTCAATTGTCTCAACTTATATATTCATTAAGTAATGCAAATTATACACACGCTATATATCTTCGATCCTTCTCCATATTCCAATATGAGCTCAAGAATACCTAAAAAATACAAATACGATAAAAGAATAATGGACAACATTTTACATTCATTTATTCCATTTTAATTGCAGAAATGTTTCAATTATTCTTTCGTGCCTATTCCTTTAACTTTTAGAATGGAGTAAAGGTGTTCAGGGTCTCTAAATATTGACTAAGTCATGAAGTTTAATTGACGTGATGCAAATGAAATACCGATGAAAGAATGAAGTAAAAGATTTTTGCAAATCATTTTCTTAAATTTCATTTAACAATATAAGTTTAAATCTCAACTTTGAACGAATTGACATGGTTCTCGTCGGCAGATATGAAAATGCAAAGATAAAAGTTTGAAGAGATTTTAAATTTAATTGAGCCTTGACAATTCAATTTAGCCGAAAACTGGTCAAAGCCTCTAAATATTAATTCCAAGTAGAACCATTTACAAAAGTCACATCAAAATTTACAAGATTTTTTAACTTTAGGAATCATTTCTATCTAGCAATTAGAAAATATCATTGTAAATTTCCTATGAATGAGCTCCAAAAACACAGAAAAGATATTTTATTTGCACTTTATATCTATGATGAAAAGTGTAATGTGGCCAATCTATAAAATGATGTATAGAATTCAGCTTCTTTGGGTTTGCCTAAACAAAATTATTTATATTTACGAGGATTTCAGTGCTATTCTATGTGAAAATTGCAAAGCTCATATATGAGCATTTAGTGATTTAATTCTGATTCTTGAAAATATCAAACAAGAAAGAAAGCGTGTCTCTTGTGGAAAAATCTCTGACCATTTTGTTACTTAGCAATGAAAATATTTAATTAATTTGTCTAAGATGTATTTGGCTGCACATCCTACTTTCAATAATCTTAAAAGAGCTGCTTAACCACTAGGAAAGATTATATAGAGACAACATAGACAAGCAGGTAAGAATCGTTTCAATTGTCTCAACTTATTTATTCATTAAGTAATGCAAATTATACTCACGCTATATATCTTCGATCCTTCTCCATATTCCAATATGAGCTCAAGAATACCTAAAAATACAAATACGATAAAAGAATAATGGACAACATTTTACATTCATTTATTCCATTTTAATTGCAGAAATGTTTCAATTATTCTTTCGTGCCTATTCCTTTAACTTTTAGAATGGAGTAAAGGTGTTCAGGGTCTCTAAATATTGACTAAGTCATGAAGTTTAATTGACGTGGGGCAAATGAAATACCGATGAAAGAATGAAGTAAAAGATTTTTGCAAATCATTTTCTTAAATTTCATTTAACAATATAAGTTTAAATCTCAACTTTGAACGAATTGACATGGTTCTCGTCGGCAGATATGAAAATGCAAAGATAAAAGTTTGAAGAGATTTTAAATTTAATTGAGCCTTGACAATTCAATTTAGCCGAAAACTGGTCAAAGCCTCTAAATATTAATTCCAAGTAGAACCATTTACAAAAGTCACATCAAAATTTACAAGATTTTTTAACTTTAGGAATCATTTCTATCGAGCAATTAGAAAATATCATTGTAAATTTCCTATGAATGAGCTCAAAAAACACAGAAAAGATATTTTATTTGCACTTTATATCTATGATGAAAAGTGTAATGTGGCCAATCTTTAAAATGATGTATAGAATTCAGCTTCTTTGGGTTTGCCTAAACAAAATTATTTATATTTACGAGGATTTCAGTGCTAATCTATGTGAAAATTGCAAAGCTCATATATGAGCATTTAGTGATTTAATTCTGATTCTTGAAAATATCAAACAAGAAAGAAAGCGCGTCTCTTGTGGAAAAATCTCTGACCATTTTGTTACTTAGCAATGAAAATATTTAATTAATTTGTCTAAGATGTTTTTGGCTGCACATCCTACTTTCAATAATCTTAAGAGAGCTGCTTAACCACTAGGAAAGATTATATAGAGACAACATAGACAAGCAGGTAAGAATCGTTTCAATTGTCTCAACTTATTTATTCATTAAGTAATGCAAATTATACTCACGCTATATATCTTCGATCCTTCTCCATATTCCAATATGAGCTCAAGAATACCTAAAAAATACAAATACGATAAAAGAATAATGGACAACATTTTACATTCATTTATTCCATTTTAATTGCAGAAATGTTTCAATTATACTTTCGTGCCTATTCCTTTAACTTTTAGAATGGAGTAAAGGTGTTCAGGGTCTCTAAATATTGACTAAGTCATGAAGTTTAATTGACGTGGGGCAAATGAAATACCGATGAAAGAATGAAGTAAAAGATTTTTGCAAATCATTTTCTTAAATTTCATTTAACAATATAAGTTTAAATCTCAACTTTGAACGAATTGACATGGTTCTCGTCGGCAGATATGAAAATGCAAAGATAAAAGTTTGAAGAGATTTTAAATTTAATTGAGCCTTGACAATTCAATTTAGCCGAAAACTGGTCAAAGCCTCTAAATATTAATTCCAAGTAGAACCATTTACAAAAGTCACATCAAAATTTACAAGATTTTTTAACTTTAGGAATCATTTCTATCTAGCAATTAGAAAATATCATTGTAAATTTCCTATGAATGAGCTCAAAAAACACAGAAAAGATATTTTATTTGCACTTTATATCTATGATGAAAAGTGTAATGTGGCCAATCTATAAAATGATATATAGAATTTAGCTTCTTTGGGTTTGACTAAACAAAATTATTTATATTTACGAGGATTTCAGTGATAATCTATGTGAAAATTGCAAAGCTCATATATGAGCATTTAGTGATTTAATTCTGATTCTTGAAAATATCAAACAAGAAAGAAAGCGTGTCTCTTGTGGAAAAATCTCTGACCTTTTTGTTACTTAGCAATGAAAATATTTAATTAATTTATCTATGATGTTTTTGGCTGCAGATCCTACTTTCAATAATCTTAAGAGAGCTGCTTAACCACTAGGAAAGATTATATAGAGACAACATAGACAAGCAGGTAAGAATCGTTTCAATTGTCTCAACTTATATATTCATTAAGTAATGCAAATTATACTCACGCTATATATCTTCGATCCTTCTCCATATTCCAATATGAGCTCAAGAATACCTAAAAATACAAATACGATAAAAGAATAATGGACAACATTTTACATTCATTTATTCCATTTTAATTGCAGAAATGTTTCAATTATACTTTCGTGCCTATTCCTTTAACTTTTAGAATGGAGTAAAGGTGTTCAGGGTCTCTAAATATTGACTAAGTCATGAAGTTTAATTGACGTGGGGCAAATGAAATACCGATGAAAGAATGAAGTAAAAGATTTTTGCAAATCATTTTCTTAAATTTCATTTAACAATATAAGTTTAAATCTCAACTTTGAACGAATTGACATGGTTCTCGTCGGCAGATATGAAAATGCAAAGATAAAAGTTTGAAGAGATTTTAAATTTAATTGAGCCTTGACAATTCAATTTAGCCGAAAACTGGTCAAAGCCTCTAAATATTAATTCCAAGTAGAACCATTTACAAAAGTCACATCAAAATTTACAAGATTTTTTAACTTTAGGAATCATTTCTATCGAGCAATTAGAAAATATCATTGTAAATTTCCTATGAATGAGCTCAAAAAACACAGAAAAGATATTTTATTTGCACTTTATATCTATGATGAAAAGTGTAATGTGGCCAATCTTTAAAATGATGTATAGAATTCAGCTTCTTTGGGTTTGCCTAAACAAAATTATTTATATTTACGAGGATTTCAGTGCTAATCTATGTGAAAATTGCAAAGCTCATATATGAGCATTTAGTGATTTAATTCTGATTCTTGAAAATATCAAACAAGAAAGAAAGCGCGTCTCTTGTGGAAAAATCTCTGACCATTTTGTTACTTAGCAATGAAAATATTTAATTAATTTGTCTAAGATGTTTTTGGCTGCACATCCTACTTTCAATAATCTTAAGAGAGCTGCTTAACCACTAGGAAAGATTATATAGAGACAACATAGACAAGCAGGTAAAAATCGTTTCAATTGTCTCAACTTATATATTCATTAAGTAATGCAAATTATACTCACGCTATATATCTTCGATCCTTCTCCATATTCCAATATGAGCTCAAGAATACCTAAAAATACAAATACGATAAAAGAATAATGGACAACATTTTACATTCATTTATTCCATTTTAATTGCAGAAATGTTTCAATTATACTTTCGTGCCTATTCCTTTAACTTTTAGAATGGAGTAAAGGTGTTCAGGGTCTCTAAATATTGACTAAGTCATGAAGTTTAATTGACGTGGGGCAAATGAAATACCGATGAAAGAATGAAGTAAAAGATTTTTGCAAATCATTTTCTTAAATTTCATTTAACAATATAAGTTTAAATCTCAACTTTGAACGAATTGACATGGTTCTCGTCGGCAGATATGAAAATGCAAAGATAAAACTTTTATTATTAAAAATCTTACTTTTGTAAATAAGTCTATTATTTGGTGTTTAAAGTTGATGTTTTATGTTGGTTAGTTGAGAAATTTTGTCAGTTGTAAAAATTAGAACTTAAAATTAGCTATTTTTGGTTTCTATTTAATGTGATTAATATTTTAAATTACTGTTTTAATTTAGGTATGATGTGATCATTAAATAGATGCTTTTAAACCAGTTTTGAATATTTGGTCGATTGCAAAGCTTTTGTGTAAGAGTTCTTTAACTGTAAGATTCTGCTTGCTATTCGTTTAGCATTTCAATTCTGTTTCTTGATAACATCCTTCAAAGAAGATAAAAGTTCGGGGGGGGGGGAAAGTTTTCTGCACTCGAGGATGTTTCCTGCACTTTTTTTTAATTTTATTTAAAATTTAATACAAATCATAAAATTAAAAATTTTTATGACTCACTTATATTAATAGGATTTTTATACATAATAGAAGAAGTTAAAAAATATAGTCTAACATTATATAAGTTTTGAAAGAACATATAAATTGAATTAAAATTTCAATAACAATTGGATACAATACTTGGAATTTCTTTAAAAATTAGAGGACAATATAATGTCTAAGATACAAAAACCAAAAATATCCGATGAAATATGTCAAAAAATTGGAATATAAAAAGTTATATTGACTAATTGATTAATAAATTAAGTATAATTAATTCAATAAAATTCGTTCGGAAGTTGAATTATAGTTGTAATAAAAATATTTATTTATAGAAAAAATATTTTTAAAAAAAGTGCAGGAAACTTTCCTAAAATTTTTTTTTTATCATAAACCGGTGCAGGAAGCTTCCCCCCAAAAGTTCTTTATGCAGCATTGATTTTCTCCGTGATTTTAAGACTCTTTAGCGTTGGGCACACTTTTTACTTGTCTAGCGAGCTGTGATGTTTTATCGAAATTTTCCTGACATGCTCAACCTTCCATAGACTAACGCAAATTTTTATAGAAGGAATGGTTTTACTTATTAAGACTGTCAACAGAGTAAAGAGAGTGATTGATTTTACAGCACAATTTTATAGTAATAATTTAAAGTATATTTATGATCAAATGAAGAGGGCTATTGATAATAACATTTATTTCACTCACGCGTATGAAGAAGTGTTTACATTCAACACCTTTATTAATAAGTTTTGGTACAAAATGTACGATAATATAGAAGTGTATGACTAAAAGGTTAAGGTTGTCACTCACGCAAGTTTAGCTGGTATTAGTAAAGATTCAGGTAGAAACTTATGTTATTCATCCTCGCTCTATAAAGCGACAGCAGTAAAAAGAGTTATTCCATAAACTAAGAAATAAGTACAATGATCAAGATATCATTCTGTTTGTTGATAACTTATCAGTTCATAAGTCAAAGGAGTTTAAGAATGTTTATGAAGATTTAAACATAACTCCTGTGTATAACGTTCCTTACAGTCCACAATTTAAAGGAATGGAATTCTACTGAAGTTAGATTAATACTTACTAAAAGAAGTTACTGCTGTACCACCTAATGCATCAACCAATCGGAGTAGACTTGACTCCGATAAATGCAAAAGGGTAGATTGAATGTTTATATATATAAGTATTAGACTTAAATGAACGAATTATTTCACATATTAAACGAACTCTTAAAAGGATTCAGCTTCTCTTTCTTTTCTTCCTCTGGTGCTTAACTTGAACCCATATTTCTTCTCTTTGAACCAGCATCATAATCTACATTTATATAATCTGTTTTTTAAATCTCTTCATAAAGTCTCTTGCTAACTTAATGAATGGTTTGAGACTTTCTCTCTCTGTGAACTCTTGCATTCTTTTTCATTAAGAATATACCAGTTCCAGGTTTCTTTATAAAGTTGTATATAAAAGCTTAATAGAGAGATAAGGATACTTCTTAAACTCCGCAAGCCAGCTCTCGCTTATGAGTATGCCTTGCTTCGTTTAATCTTCTGAATAAATAGAGTAGCTTTTCTTGTGAGCTTCTTCAATTATTTCTCTTAGATAATCTTCTCTCAATGTACCAAGTACACCAAAGAAGATGCTTCTTTCTGGAAGTTTGTTAGAGAGCTGTTTCTTATTAGGAAGTTAAACTAGCAACTCTTCATCTTTCAAAGCATCCTCATAGAGAATAGTGACAGATATCTCTGGGTAGTTTGGTATTCTATTAATTTAATCTCTTCGTTTTTGAAAAAGCTTTCTTCTCATCACAGAGTATAGCTTTTAAGAATGATATTTTGGTACCTTCCATCGATGGAAGGAATAGACCAACTGAATATTATGTTGATTATCATCAATTTATTTTACCATTTTAAGTGAGGTATCGATAGAGATATTCCTTAGACCTGAATCTTGAGATCATTTCTTGGGCCTCCACTCTTAGTACTTATTTTAATCATGGAAGGTTTTAGTGGAAAAGTTCCAATCTGGTTCAAAACTAAATAGTGTCTGTACCAACCTAAACTTTATCTGAGTTGGTACCAAAATCAAAATTATTAAGGGAAAATTAGTAAATTTATATTTATAAATTATAAAGAAGTATGGTTGCTTACACCTGAAATCAAACCATGTTTTTCTCATACGTTGCTCCTTTGAAAAATGGCCCTTGTAAGTATGCTTGTAGTAGCTTTATATAATAAATTTTAAATTTGAATTTAAACATGGCGGCTAACTTAAATCGTAAAACAGTTGTTTAGGAACTGGTTAATCATTGCTCAATTTTGGATCAAATAAGAAACCAGAAGTTATATACATTGAAAGAAATCGGAGATGAGAGCTCTTGTATTTGAAGCAAGCGTATTCTTCATATAAATTTAAAACAAGAAAAAATCAGCAGATGTGGGAATCTAAACATTTATAGAAGTTGCTGAGGAAGTCAACGAACCTCTACAGATTGAAATGATAAAAAATTTTGAATGCTAAGACTTATAAAATTTCTTCTCGACCGATTCCAATTTAAAGAGACATATGAAAAAGGTTCACTCTAGTAAGGATAAGGTGTATTTTAAGCATGATAAGATTGATGGCAGGTACTAGTGCACGACTTGTGAGAAGTCTCATACTCATTCAGATAAAGTTAAGAAGCATATGCAGAAGCATCACCTAACTGAGTTCTTAATTTAAGATAGAGAGACTAAAATAATAGTGCCAGCTAAAAGAATATCTTATACTCTTGAGACATAAATAGAAGAACAGGAGAAACTCAAGAGGCAGAAGCGAACAGAATTAATTGAATCAACATGCTGGTAACATCTTTTTAGCATGCTTTTAAGAAAGAGCCATATATATTCCTTCACTAAATGCAGTAGACCTCATCAGTTGTATTCTAAAATACTCACATATAAACATACCTGCTAAAACAAAACTCATAGTAGTTGGCTACTATGCCTACAATGTATGCCCTTTAAGCCATCTCCTTAAGAACGAGCAGTATTAAAATGAGTTTTCTAACGAATATATTGTACTTAGAGAGGATTAGAAGAAAGATTGCAAGAATTTGCTCAAGCTAGATGGTGTTATTTTTGGGTTTGGTTTGATCTAATAAGTCTAAAAAGTTTGAAATGACTCTCCGAGATTATCTATATTTAAACAGATACCCAGAATACTTTAATGATATTCTATCTAATATGATAAAGGGTGTATAGGAATTTCACGAGCTTGGGTATGTTTATAGAGATTTGACGCCTGAAAATGTTATTTTAAACCTTTGCCCTCTAAAAGTAGTCGTAATTGATTTATTAGAGCCAAAGATAAGAGATTGTAACCTGAGCAAAAGTTCTTAGTACTCCAGGTTACTTCCCAATCATGGAAAAATGGACAAACGGCTCTATTTAGTGGAAAGTTTGGGCAGTAGCTGCAATAATATTAGAATGCTATATGGAATTACTTTTGTACAAAATATGAAAAGCAATCTATAAATCTTGGAGAGAAGCACATTAAGCATGATGATGTATGCTAAAAATTAAAGAAGATTGTTTAGAAGATAATAGTAAGAGCACCAGCATATCCAGGACATTCCTTAGACGATATGCTTGAACTACTAAAGAAAACGAGATTCAAGAGATAAAACAAAAACAAGCAAGTAAAATGCGTGTGCTTAAATTAAACTAATATTCATTAAAAACATATTAATCACTCAAAAAATCTGCCTTTTCTCTACTAATTATTATAACCCCCAACTTTACCCTACTAATCAAAGAACTTATAAATCTAACTAAGAGGTTTAGGAGTTTTTAATTGATTATCACAATTTTTGCAAAAAAATGATTAAATTCGTTTTTGAAAATCTTCTTAGATTTAAAAAATGAAATTCAAACTAGCTGGATATTACCGTCTATTCGTCCAATGTAGGCTCTTTCTTAGATTGTATGGTTGAGTGGGCGGCATCTTCCTTATCCAAAGAATCATTTTAGTGAGAGAAACCTTATGGAATCGATAAAATTAAAATAAAATCGCAAGAACAAATTATACAATTCAATAAATATTAATTCAACTCAAACAACATCCACAATATTATAACTGGTATTAGTAAATATTGAAAATTATTAAAATTTAAATAAAAAGATAGAGCTTTAACTGACAAATACAGGAGAATAACAATAGACCAAGCCCATTTAAAAATACTAAAATCTGACAATGACACTTTTTATAGATGCATATTGAAGTGAGAGAGAGACACTCTTAGACAAATAGGATACTTTATGTAACTTATGGCTTGTATGCGATCACTAAATCCCGATAATTAAGGTTATCACAAGAGGGATTGAAGACCCATATATGCTCTAAAAAGTTCATTAAGATTCAACAAATTTAAAATGATCGGTTCTTCAACATTCGAGAGGTTACGTGCCAAAGCCAAAGTACTGAAATTACATAGCCTAAGTTTAGCGAAGTATGGTTGATAAAGATTCTTGTAAAATTAAATTTTAGCAGTTAGTAGAATGAAGAATTTTGATAGTTGGGTGCTGAAAAAATCTTAAAAAACTTACTGGAAAATGGGGAAGCTGGACTAATCAACACTTACTGGCATTATCACTGCAATTAATATGTGTTCTGACCGACACCCCCCCTCCAACCCCCTCAGCTGAGACCCCCTTCCACCCCTCACTTTATTGTAATTTTTTTTATAAACTTATTTTTACTCAAAATAAATTTCTTGCCCTGTAGGCTTCTATTACCATTATAGAGATATAATTTGATATGTTTCACTACTGTCCGTCAATTCTTTTGACAACATGCTACCATAGGGAAATAATTATAAATACTTTCCTTTTGACTATCATTAGTAATAATATGATTTTAATTTACACACGTTAATATTTAAAAAATTCTTATAACTTAAATCACTTCCGTTTGACTATATATTAACAATTAATCTAATAATTTTCCCAATGATTTTCATTCTCTTTATTTTTTAATATATACTTTAAAATTATTTTTACTTTATTTAGTTAATTACTAATTAAGTTTTATTTTATTCATTAAAGTATTTTAATGGTAATCAAAAATATAAGAAATTATTTAGGACTTTCCCAAAACCAAAAAAGAACTTTATTAGTAATTAACTAAATAAAGTAAAAATAATTTCAAAGTATATATTAAAAAATAAAGAGAATGAAAATCATTGGGAAAATTATTAGATTAATTGTTAATATATAGTCAAACGGAAGTGATTTAAGTTATAAGAATTTTTAAATATTAACGTGTGTAAATTAAAATCATATTATTACTAATGATAGTCAAAAGGAAAGTATTTATAATTATTTCCCTATGGTAGCATGTTGTCAAAAAAATTGACGGACAGTAGTGAAACATATCAAATTATATCTCTATAATGGTAATAGAAGCCTACAGGGCAAGAAATTTATTTTGAGTAAAAATAAGTTTATAAAAAAATTACAATAAAGTGAGGGGGGTAGTAATGGGTCTCTTCAGAACAAATATGAGTGCGGAAGGACCACTTTTCGTTTCTTCAAATAAAATTTATTTTATCGTACGAATCAAAAGGATAGCTCAGGAATTTCCATATGTGGGTAAGGTTTCTTATCTAAACGTTTAAAATTAGAGGAAATCTTTTCGTGACATTTGAAATACGCTTTAGTGAATCTCACTTAGTTCTAGTGGAAATTGTTATAGACTTGAAGATAAAGGGGTTATTGCAGCTGATATTATGAATAGGCAGAAAGATGAATATGAATTCAACAAGATTTAAAACGCCTGCTAGTCTAAATTTTATGGCAATTATCTATTTTAATTGTCAATATTTTATAGGTTTTATCATTTATAAATTAGCAGCTAAACTCGTGTTCTGAGTAATTGGCTGTCTGGGAGGTGACAAGTCACTGCAGTCTCTCTTGAATGAAATCGAATAAATCAAGGAGGACAGATATGAGAAAAGCAACGTTGGTAACAAGAAATAAGTTTAATTGAGAATATATCAAGGGAGAAAGGGTCTTTTGGAAACTGATAATTCTTATGGCAAGTTGATCATACTAGTACTGATTTTAAATACTAAGAATAGGAATGGCGTAGAGGAGCGCCTCAAATAATTTCTCGCCGCAGTCGTTATCAATTATCAGAATAAGTGGCTGTTTCCTCTATTCGTCTGAGGAAGGCCCCATTTTAAAATACATAATCTTTCAAAGGACAAGAGGGAAGCTTTTAAGCAAGAGTGGAACCGCATCTTGAATGGCGAAAGCTGATTAAGCAAGGAGAAAACAGACAGTCAATCAAGAGCAGCAGGAAAATACGCAAAAGGATCGGAAGACCAACCATCAAAACTAAGGAAATAAACAACATCGAGTACACAAGTTGACTATATCCAAGTACGCTCCAATAAAATCCAGAGGAGAGGCGTTGATTAGCAAGCGAGCTGACATAGGACGGAACATGGGAGCATAAACCGCATTATATGACAGTATTTATAGGGGAGGTAAAAGATGTCAAAAATCAGCATGTATATCAAAAGGGACAGGCTTTAAAACATTGAGAAAACGCAGTTAAAGATAATGCTCGGTAAGAAATGCGGATTTGAGAAGATCTTACAGTACATTGCAGCTATAGGCAAATTGGATCTGCTTTAAATTCCAAAAATTGCTCAAAAATTCTTGCAAGCTCCAAGAAACAAATGATAATAGTTGAAGCTGTCTATTTGTCGGTGGTGTTTCGGGGTTCAAGAACGAATCAGGCTCACTTTAAGACATAATTTTGGTAAAAAATTAAAAAATATGTGAATATATAACATTAGAAAAACATTATTGTCTACTTATTTTTTAGTTATTAACAGCGTTCTATAGTATGAATTCAATCCAGTTTTCTTAAAATGATATAATTGTCTAATATTCTTTTTGAATTACTTATTATGGAAACATTAATAAGCAAGATTAGTTTTAGCTAAAAAGCCTGAACTTATATAATATTATCTATAGTTTATAATTTAATTATGATTGATTATATATCAAACCTATTATTTTTAAAATATACACAATATATAATGTTTAATTAGTATGAGAGAAAATTATCTCGAACTAAACTCTAAACATAAAAACCTTTTTGTCATAAGATGTAAAATTAATAATTTTGTAATGGTTATTAGTTAAGTAAAAATATGGTTTAATTAAAGTGAATAATTTGTCTAAAAAATTTAAGGCAATCGAGAAATTCTCGGCAACTTTTCTCTATTGCCTTCATGATGGAATGTTTCATTATATTAGTAAATATTTAAATGATAAATAATATAAATTTTGTCGATAGTACTAAGTTAATTAATTCTTATAATTGCCTGAATATTTAAAATTTTCATCAATTATTGGGGATGAGGAGCAACTACAATTGGAGGAGTTAGCCATTGGAAGAAAAGGACCCACAGTCTAGTGGGCGGAGGAAAGATTTCAAAAACCTATTCTCTCCATCTAGGAAAAGCTCAAAAATTTTCATGTAAAATGTCTCAGTACAACCTCTTTATAACCTGCACAATTGTATCGCACCTCAAGCGTCCAACAGCCAAGACGAATGCCACAAAACTTCAGTAACGCTACAATGAAAAAATCAAACAACATCACACCACATAATGAAGGAAAACGACCCTAGAGAGGCACCTGAGTAGACAAAATAATAATATAAGTAAATAAAAATGCTTATAAATAAATTTTGATACAAGACTAATAATTCCTGTCATTTAATCAATTTTTTCTTTCACTTTATTCTTAAATCTTTTAAATAGTATTTTATTTATATATTGCACTTGATTTGTAGTCTCTAACTTTAATAATATTTAAAAATAATTTATATAGGGGAAATAACTGTAATTAAGTTTTTTTTTAAATTATTAACAATTTATAAGAAAGCTATTTAATCAAAAGAAAAAGATTATTCTCATCGAATTATGCCGATAAAAAACTTGATGATTAGAGTTCTAATCCAATCAAACACATTTTTAAAAGCAGTAAAAGATTTTTTTAAACAATCTTTTTGGAAATATTAATTTTATGTTAATTTTTACCATACTTTACCAAAACATAATTGTAAATGAATACTCTATCTTTTTATAAGCCAGCCTTTCCAAATCTTATTAGTTAAAAAATGCTGCAATATACAAGATTACTCTAACTGATTCCATGCTTAATTATTTTACAATTATTTAATAAAACTAAGGGTCTACTCTTTTATAGTCTCTTTTATTTAACAAGGAAACCATTTTGCAATACTTGCTTAGATTTGAACTAACAAATCAGATTTGTTTAAGTAAGCGAAGCTCTAAAATTGAAACAATTTGCAACTATTATTCTATATAATAAAAGAATAAATTGAATTAGAATAAGAAGGTTGTTAATCTTTAGAAATAAGAATGTAATGATGACCACTTAGGTTTTGGCTAATTATTTATAAGAAAGTTTAAATTTATATATACACGAGACAAATTGCTTATGATTTTGAAATGTTTACCAATTAATTACTATTAGGTAACATGTACGCATCACTCTCATTTTGTGGGAATGATTTATCCAATATGCAATAAATAACTCTGCAATCACTGATTTCCTAGTAGTTCTCTCACAATTGTTTTCTGATCAATTAATTCAGACAATCTTATCTGCTGATTAGTCTCCCACGCTCATTATTGCTTGTATGCGTTGACCTTGCTCTTGATAGCTTCAGCATTATCATGAATGACAATCTTGACTCCCTTTTCGAATTGCTCAAAATATTGCTTGCATTGTGCCCAGGTTGGTTCACTTCATTTGTAATTGTTTGTGAAAGAGTCATACGCGAGTCTTAGTTGCGATATTTTATTAGTACTTCTGAATGTTTTTATAGGAAATCTCGGTAAATACAGTAGCATTCATATAGGGAATACCACTAGACTACAAAGGAATTCCACTAGGCTGCTACTCCAAGTTTCCCCCAATGCCCTGGCTTGCTGATTTACGTGAAGGCAGCTGTGATGGCAATTGTTGGTTCCCGAAGCCTGATCCAATCTATTATTGATAAAGATTCTACTGCTACTCATTGAAATGCATTCCCATATTATTCATAGATTTTTGTTAAGTTTGCTACTATTGAATCAATGGTTATTTCTGCTACTATCTTTATTGGTTGTATACATTGAATGAGTCGGTGGACTTAGGGGTTAATGGTGGTGACCTCCAAATGGCAAAGCATGCTATAAATTATTGCTAGTTTAAGAAGACATTTGTTTTGAATGCTTTTGGAAATGCTGTTGAAGTAGTTGTTATTACTTAGTTGTTTTAATCCATTATCAATCACAACTGCCGTTACCTCTTCTTCCATCTTTCAAATTATTTCTCAAACTTTATATTATATTAATTAAATTTCTAGAAGATTTAAAAGTGCATTAAATTTCAATTTCAACTCTATTAAAAATATACTCTTTTATATAATTTTTGTGCCACAAATAGTAATTACTATCGTATATTTACCAATGTTTCTTCATCACTCAATGAAATAGATTGAGGAAGAAACTGACAAAGCAATGATAACATATCTTTATTATAATTTGATCTTTTTACACTCGTTTAAATTAATTGGAGTGCTTTGAATGTTTTAATTTCAAGTGAGGTTTTTGTGACAAATTATTAGTTATATTTATCTTTTACTGGGCTTTGCTATTAAGTATTGTATTTTCTAAGAGAGAAATGCAGAGGGCATATTTTCTACTCCTTCTTTTATATGATTGATAATAATTTAATTTTGATTTCTTTAGGTATAATGCTGGAGCCTGCGACAATATGTTTGATAGCATGTAGGATAATCTATAAAATTAAACTTAAACCAAAAAGATCATATCATCTCTACATGAGCATCTTTCGCAAGAAATAGAAAGATTAAATCAATGAGAAATGTATGAATCAATAAATGGATATCTTATTCTAACAAATAAGTTCCAAATAAAATAATGATATATTTAATTATTATATATAACTTAATTACCTTTGCTTTATTTACTATTAAACTTATGGAAGTTAAAGTAACTAAGCTAAAATAACTATAAATAATTTGTTTATAAATGTATTTATAAAATGTTTGCAGACAAAGAAGGAGAAGAGTTAATTAAAGTAATGATTAATTTTGTTTAATAAGAAGATGGACAATTAACTAAAAATTACATAAATTAAACTAAAATTAAGGAATAGATACATGATTTTAGCCTTGAATTTCATGAAATCCCTATTAAAAAAATTCAATTATTTGTTTCTTTGATGAAAATTTCATTTTATTTATTGATGAAGATAAAATAAAATTTTAATTTATTTTATATCTAGACTACTAAGTTATAAAATGGACAACAGAGTAGTGTATAATCAATATTTTAATTATTTTAATAACTAACCCATGATGTTTAAAAATTCAAGAAACTGGGAGACTTGAAGTTATAACAGTTTATTTAAGATTTTGGCATCTTGGCTGAGGAATTTGTGAATTATTGCGAACTTAGATTCGGATAAGTTTAACAAATTAATGGTAAATTAGCCTTAGCCGTGGAAAATTTCTTTCTTTTAAAGAAGATGATGATCATTTAAAAAAACAAACCATTAATTGAAAAAGCTATCAAGAATATAAGGCAAGATAGACAATAGAAGAATTCATAACAAATTGATGAGAATTGGAAGAAATGCTTATCAGGGAAAGAGAAGGAGCAGAATTTGCTTAAACTAGCTTTATCAGAGGTTCTTCAGGAAGCAAGAAATCATTAAGTTTATATAGAAAAACAACAGAAAAATCAATTGTAGGCAGAACATGCAACCTATAGCAATTAATAAGAAGAGAAGAATCAATCTATATTACAAAAATAAGTAAAGTCATAATCATAAATTTCATGAATTTAGGTATAATACAAATTTCTTAAGGAAGTTAAGTCGTGACAAATACTTTCTTCAATGATATTGACCTTAGTGAGTCTGATAAAGAGAGAAAGTGAAAGGAACAATATATGTTATAGAGCCAGGAGAGTTTAAGGGTGCAGAGGTATATAATATTTAAAAAATAAGAAGAAAGTAAAATTAAATTAAGAAATACAGAATTGATGCTGCTAGAAGCAAGGGTAAGAGTGAGGTAGTGGAAAAGAATTTAACAGTCAAGAAGAAGGTATTGCTGATCACTGCATGGTAAAGAAAGTTGATGTTGATATTCAATAAAAAGAGAGAGAATTTCATTTCAAACATTATAGATACATTTACTATTAAATCTATAATTAATATAATATTTATATTGCAGGTAATGAGCAAGGAAATGCTGACCATAGGGAATTAAGAAAGAGAAGAAGAGCACAGTTACCGATTTCCATTTAAATAAATTAACTTTATTTTAGCTTTCACATTATTTTAATAGTCAGTAATTAATAAAAATTAGCAATCCCAACTTATCTTTTAAAGATAGAAATATGAAATGAAGGAGTTCTTAATTTTATTTTTCTGCCTATAATACTTTACAAAATTTTAATCGGTATATGTATAGTAATCTAATTTTAATTATCCATTTTTTAAATTGTTTATTATACATTAGCTCAATCATCACTTTTGTAATAATAATTGTCCATATCGAGGATAATCTTTGTTCTGCTTTGAATTTATAAATAACTTTATTGTTAACAAACTCCTTAATATTGCTAACTAAATGCCTCATCTTTCGAGTTTTAACAGCCTGAACAAAGCTCATAACATGCTACTGTACTTTTTTGTTTTCTTATTTCTACTATTTTAATGCCAAAGCTAGTATCCTAAGATTGCTTTAAGAGGAATAATTCCGATTGGTTTATGAAGCTATACTTTATATGTACATGGCAATATGTAGATTTTTATATTTTTTTTTCTCTTAAGGAAATTATTAGCCAAATTATTTTTTAATTAATTTTACATTTAGATTTTTCTTGTGAGCCCCTATTTCGAATCCTTTACATTAAATTTAGCGTCATTTAATATTTTTCTTCTTCATTACTAAAGTTGCCTCCTACTGATGAGTTTACTTCATTTATTTTTCAAGAACTCTTGAATTAGGAAATTCTCATCTTCGGAATCTGTGTGGCCTGTGGACATAAATTTTATCACATATTTCTTTGGACCTTCCTTAAAAATTAAGTCACAGTGATCCTCAACTTCAACATTGTAATTATAGATATTGATTTCTTTTTGAGTCTAGTATAGTTGCTTTGAATTTCATCACTTCGCTATTGAGAGTACAAATGAAGCATTTTCATCATATAAAAAAAATTTTCATTATTTTTATTCTTTTTAACAATACTTTTATTCTTAATATTTCAAACGAATATCTTTACATTATTTTTTAACTCAAAACTACATTTAGTATTAAACTTTGAGACTAACTTTTTTTAAAAGGAATTTTTTTCCAAAAATTAGACATTAATAAATCTTTTAATTTACTTTTAAGAAAGAATAGTTTTTTTTTTAAATACATCTCTTGGTCCTTCAACTAAATTTCTTTTATTTTAGAATAAAAATTATTTATAAATTAACTTGATTTATTTAAAGTTAAGTTGCTAAAAGTAAAGAGATTGTATCTCATTTATCCATTAATGATATAATAATATAACATTTAAAATTTATGATCTTTACTGAAATAATTAAACCGTAACCATTTAATTGCTTAATATTTTAAATCTATATTTTGCATTAAATTAAATTCTACTTTAACATAACTTTATTATTGTTATTCTTTTTGCAAAAGATTTACATAAATAGGTGCATTCTAAATATTTCAGTTAACACTATATAGCTGCGTATCTTTGTTTAATTTGATTGAGAAACGTAAAGGATTTGGGTATTGACATCCATTACTCACCACCGACGTCATTTACTTACCGATGACGTCAATCGCTCACAGTGACGTCAATTACTCACCAGTGTTTATTAATGGTAAATTTGGATATTACAAATAAATTTCGATTAGAATTTAAATCAGAGTTCTTGGGGTGCAATCCCTAGAGGGGTCTTAGGGGTTGATACCCCTGGTTAGATTCTAAATAAAAATATTTAAGAGTAAGTATCAAGTGAGTTGCAAGGCATATTCCTAATACCGTTCTCCTGATTATAACCTTTTCGTGTTCCAAGAGGATATTTTAAGTCTATTAGTATCCATTTCAAGAAAATACCCTTATTTTTTTCCAAATTTAAAAGAAGTGTGCTTGTACTTTACATATTTTTAATTGTATGAGTACCAAATAGCTATTTGTACTTTTCGATCACTTTCAAGTTTGCATTGATTGATGACTTTCTTTTGTATAAAGGTGCTGAGTTCACCTCATTATGGGCCAGTCGGCGAGGTTCAATCTGTTAGTTCCTAAATTCCTCGAGTTGAGTTCACACTAAGGATTTCCCAGCATTAGATGAGCTACTTGTCATGAGTTCAGCTTTCTAGGTAATAGGGAGCAGGATGAAGGTGGTGCTCAACCATCAAAGTGAAACGATGAAAACCATAGAAGCCAACGAAAATGATTTCCTCCACATCAGGTCGGGTTAATAACGCTACCACAGCGAATGGACAGAGAATACTTTTTCAGCAGCGGTGGAACCTGGTAAAGTTTTCACCAGTCCTCCCATTAATTGTTAAAAGGAAGTATATCTCTGCGAGCTCTACGGGATATACTCCTTGTTAAAAGTTAGGCTCTTATCTCGTATTCATCTCGGTGTCAGGATCAAATAGAATGAGGGCGAGGTGGTTTTTCGGAATTTATTTTGTTCACGACTTGCCTCGTCATTGATTGCCACGTTGACTTACTTCAGATACGTCTACGTCACTACTAAGATTGGTGGTTGATTTTAGTATTTAACAGTTAATATGTTAAAGTTTAATTATGAGTTTACTTATTAATCTAATCATAAACAGATTGTAAAGGTATAAATTTAAGAATGAGATGATTGTTAAGCAAAAGTTTGCATTAGTTGGTTCCTAATTTTGAATTTAGTTCTTAGCTAGGGGTGCTAAGTTAATTGATTCACCTCCTCTTGTTTCCGAGATGGTGTTTATTTGGCAGCTTCTTTTTTCCATAATTTTGACATCTTAACAATTGGTTGATGTTGTTGAAGCTTAGATTGTGTTATCTTTATTTTACTCCATAGTCTAGTATATCAACTGTGTTGAGGTAATATTAGTGACTCTCATCTAAACTATATTGAGTAGGAACGTGATGTATTAATTAAGATAATTAGAAATTGTTGCTTCGGCAGAATATCAGCTAGTTTGAAAGGTACTGGTTTGTGAAATTTTATCTTTTAAAGACTAAAGAAGTTTAATCCTTCTAAAGACTAAAAACTTCATAAGGAGCTGCAACTCACTTGATACTTACTCTTAAATATTTTTATTTAGAATCTAACCAGGGGTATCAACCCCTAAGACCCCTCTAGGGATTGCACCCCAAGAACTCTGATTTAAATTCTAATCGAAATTTATTTGTAATATCCAAATTTACCATTAATAAACACTGGTGAGTAATTGACGTCACTGTGAGCGATTGACGTCATCGGTAAGTAAATGACGTCGGTGGTGAGTCATGGACGTCGTCGGTGAGTAATTGACGTCAATACCCAAGAATTTGATCCTTTACTTATATTTTTAACAAATTATTGCATTTAAAGTCAGTAACTTTACAATATAAAGAGCACCTGCGACACATATTCTAAGTCTTTATAAATCATGAAGATTATCGATTATCTCTTATTTTTCATCAACTAAAACAAACAATTAAGCTAATAATATCTTAGTTTACAATAGCAAATATTTCTAAACCTATTTCTCTTTTATTTATGCTGACATTACTTCTGAGCCCTTTGATTTAATCTTCTACATTTTTAATATTGGTTTTATTGATTTTTTCAATAATTATTTAAGTTTTCCCTAGCCTGATTTATTAGCAGCCTAGATTTGGTTAAATTTCAAAGTATATTAGAAATGTTCATTAAGATTTATTTTGAAATAAACATCATGATCACTCTTTTGAAGGTATCTTATGCTTTTAAAGATTATCAATATTCAACATAATAAATCCTTGTTTATTTTGTTGAAAGTTTTAGCTATGAATTATGCCTATGGGATAAAACAATCCTCACCTATGTGCATTCTTTATTTTTATTCTAGTAGATTTTTTAATGCTTAGTAAATGTTGCAAGTGTGTAATGCTTGTTATAGAGCTATGGTCTTATCTTAGTCAAAAATTATTTATATATATATATAAGATTTGCAACTTTTCCTTAAAAATTGTATTTTATCTCAAAATATCATTTTGGTCATGTATACACTAATTTGATAATAATTTTTTTATATATTTGGAGCTTTAATTTTATTATATTAATCAATTAAATTGTAGGAATGCAACAATAATTCTTTTCATTACTCAAAGTTATTCTTTTCTTTATTCAAAGTTTGTTTTATGATTCACGAAGTTACGAATCAATGCGATTTGAAATATAACCATTTTTAATCAATAATTTTTATTATGACAATAACCATCTTTATTAACTTAGACTGTAAATATATCTTAAAATTTTCTCAATAAAAGAGTAAATTGAATTCAAATAGGAGTTCTTGAAAAATACAAATTTAAATTTGAATTAATTAATATTATTGTAGGAATTTGGTTGCTTTTCATTATTTTAATAAGGGACTTTTATATATTTAGGGGGTCTTCACAAATCAGCAGGCAACCAAATCTCAAGGTTAGTATTTAAACATTTTAATAACATTAATCATTGTTAAAATTTATTCATAACTGTATCTCTAGCTATACCCCATGCAAGGGACCTACTTATTCTCCATGGATGACCATAAGCAATACATAGACTCGCATCGGTGCAGCTGTAGCCCTTCGTGCTGCCCCCCGGAGTGGAGATCGACCAGTAGCAGGAGCCATTGATGAGCTGGCAGAGGCTGGTCCCCAAATTGACATGCTTGATAGAGAACATCAGACATCAAGACCACAACACGAAGAGCATTTTAGACCTAATGTCGACCCTCTACGACACTCACACCATCTACTGCCACCGGGACCGCATCCAATAGACCGTGGAGTGCCACCTTACCAGGAGGAGGCAGAAATTCGCGTTGAGGAGGCCATTAAAGACTTTAAGATTAAGGAAGAAGTCTAGTACTAATCACTTACTACATAGGACGCGCCCAAGGCAAGAGGTGGGGGCCCTAAACAGTACATGGTCAACAACCAGCGGCAGCTATCCACGATTGGTCGACACCTGTTCTCAACATCACAAATAGAGTTTACCCAGACTGGTCACTCGCCCTCAGTGGTGCCCTTCAACGAATGTGCCGATCCGTTAGAAGATGTATCTTCATGGGGTGGTTACTGAGCAGTTAATAAGAAAGACGTTAAAGGACTCCCAAACACCACCTTAGTGAAGCCCACTTGACAAATGGCATCGCCGTTAGCGTGACCTGATCCCATCTGATGTATTATTTAAAGATGTTAAAAGCTCATCCCTTCTACTGGACTTACATTTCTATCACCTACCAGAATTGCGCTCATGAAGTACGAGTTGGTCTGCTTGATGCTTGGTAGGTGCGCCACGCAGTCCTGCGTGAGGAAGAGATACAGATCACGCTTGCTGCTAAGCTTAGTTTAAACATCCAGGTAGTTCAGCTGAGATTACTACATCGATTAGTTATTAAGATTATCTGCTAACCCCAAGAATCGTGAATATTATCCTAATCGACTCAGAAATCCTGGCCTATTTAATCATAAGTTCTAATTAGTTTTATTAGTTTCCTATAGTTTGAATGAGATTCCGCAAAGCGCCCTACACTAGAGATTAAGGAAGATGCACTAGGCATTAGAAGAAAAAGGCTGCCGACTGCGGGGGAAAGGCACTATCCAAGGGGTAATTGTAACAACTAGGCAAGTACATCTAGGACCTGCCTGTGCAGATTTCGTGCATAGACATGGGATGGCTCCCGCAGGCGTACCTTTGGACTCTAATCGCCTCCATCAACCACCTGGGCCTCGAGAATGTGTGAATGGCACAAGACTAGGATTGGGTGTATATAAGAATTCCATTGGTCGGCCCGGCATTTTTACGAATTCAATGATGCTCATTATCTTGCCTGGGACAGATGTCTGGGTCGGAGGTTCCATCTCACTGCATCTTTCTACGGAGAATCGAGTGGTGCCCCTTACGCCCCCAGACGAAGATTCCTTTATGATTTCGTTTGCAATACTATATTTAAAAAAAGCCTATGCCTCCAATTTAGGGTAAGTAGAGATAAATCGATTATTCAAATTTAAAAGCCCCTTATATTTGTTAATTAACGACTTTAATCATATATATATATATATTAATTTAAATATTTGATTTGATTAGATATACATGGCACCAAAATCCCCCAGCTCAACAGTATGCTGAGAATGAAAAGACCAGCAACGCCAACGAAGATGCCAAACTCCTGCAGTCCCTTCTCCAAGCTAAAGAGAAGCTAGCCCTGATCGACTCGTACCGTCACAATCTATACTCGTTCCCGCAGCTACCCAGGTCAACGAGGTCATGAACTCATCAGGCGCACCCGCAATTCACGAGGCTGAAGCAACCATGGTCTGGCACTGGCAGGTGGCGACCGGCCCGCGCTTTGATCTCTCACACCTCAAGCAGGACATCGATCGCTTATTCAAGAGGAACGATGCCTCCACCTACAAGAAGCTCACCCCACAGTCGAAGGTCAATGAGATCCAGGACCACTTGCAACTCCTGATTGAGAACTCAGAGGACGAACTGCACACATTCCTCAAGAAGCTTTATGTTAAGTGTCCCCTCCTTCCTGCCAAGATCCTCACCATCCTCATGTAGTCGTGTGACACCGCCGAGGTGGAGAAGCTCTACCAATGGTACACCAGGGTCATCGAGCCGCAACTGCAGGAATTCATAGGAGGCCAGCACACCAAAGAGCATGAGGAGTCAGTGGCAGCTATCACATAGGAGATTGAGCAAGTGTTTGAATAGTGATATGAACTTGTAACTAGATTAATTAATAAAAAACATTGTTTGTATATTTGATTTTCATTTCTCCAATTTTTCACAATCTTTTATATACTTTGATATTAATTTTTAATAGTCTTAAAAAATTGATGAATCCGCAAAATGTTTATAGTCTAGATTTTGCAGCAAACCATTAATATACCATAATTTTGTAATTTATACACTCTTATAAAAACACAAATTATATCAGCCATATTAAGGGAATTACCACAGGTTTTGCTATATAACAACATATTCTGATGAGAATTAAAAAGCTTTTCTGCTTGAGTATATATTTATCCTTAAAGTAAAATAGTTAAAAATTAATATCGCATTCAAGCTGTTAATATAATTTGGGATTCTGTTAGCTCTATGCTTAAAATAATAAATTAGTAGTTTGGCTTTTTTAATTCTCTCATTGCTTTGAAATTATATCATGACTTCATAAAGATAAAAACGGTTTAAGCTATTACTATAATCTTTCGAAATACCTAACTTAAGGGATAGCTTTTAAATGTTGTTTTATTCAAACCAATAGTTATATAAATGTAAATAAAATAACTTAAGCTAAAAATATTTTTAAATACTATTCATAATATAGTTTTAATGAATTTCTAACTTAAATTGTTGGAACTCTTTCAAAGATATTTTATACAAAATAAACTAATTTCTAATTTTAACAAACTAATTTCAAAAGTAATAAGGCAGATTATTTGGTAGCGTTATAAATTGTGAATTTATAACTCTCTTTGTTGTTAATTAAAGTTAGAGCAGCTTACAGAATATTTATTTTTAGTTAATCTGATATTTAAGAATTTACAGTTTTTTTAAGCTTAATTTTATTCTTATATTCTTAACTATTCAAATATTTTGTGCTTGCTCCTTGTTTAAGTATATTTGCAAATTTGTTAACAATTTTTGCTTTATTAAATTTTTACGTTGCATTTTATGATATTTGAGTTGTAAGATTTGAGGAATTTTTCAAGTTAATATTGCAAATATATGAATAATTTTATTATCCTTAAGGAAGAAGTATATAAAAGAATTATTAATATATTTCTCAGTCTATCAACCAGATCTCTTTTTTTTTTAAAAAAATTGCTTTCAAATGTCTCAATTTATCCCTTAAATAAAGATAATTAAATCTGAATTAGTAATATCTAATATAGTAGTTATAAACTTTATATTATAATATCTTAAATTTAATAAATTTAAGATTTAAAGTAACCCTAATATTTCATATGCTTTTTTTTTAAATTATTTTTGAAAATGAAATATTAAACCTTCTTATAAAGAACTTCTCTTTAGCCTTATTGCCCACTCACTTTATTTTTCATAAATAATAGAAAGTTTTACTTGAATTCCATTACTGGATGAAATTTGAATATTTTTGTCTTTTCCTTTATAGATTCCTTTTAAATGAGGTACGGAAATTTTTTAAAAATTATCTGAATTTACCAGCCCATAGCTCTTACTTCTTGATAGTTTTTACTAAAGAAATTTTTTCCACTTATCATTATTTTATTTGTAATAAGATATGCTGTATTCATAGTTTGATCTGGGCTCTTATTTGGTACTCTCATTTATTTGATGACCTATTCTGCAAGGTGAATATCTCCTTTAATCTTTTTTAAAGAATAAAAACAAATAATTTTGCCAGCGCAAGAGTTCCTCATTTCGTAGATATTTTCAACTTTAGAGTATCAATAAAAATTTGAATAAAATTTGATGCATTTAATATTGTTCTTTCGTGTCCATTATCTTTACTATTTAACTTCAAATTAAATTATTTAAGTCTTCTCTCATTTACATTAAGAAAGTTTGTTCTATAATTTTAGTTGCTTTTTTATCAAATGAAATTTTTAGAAACCATGCTTTAATTACTTCGGAGTACCAACTTTTCTATATTTAATTAACACTTTATGATAAATACATGCTATCACTCTCATTCAAGTGTTCACTGCTTTTAATACGAGAGCCTATTATTCAACTAACAAAGCCTTTATTCATCGTTTGGCTGTAAATTCTTGTTATCATTTTATTTAGTCTATTAAATTTTTATTTTATACATCATTTTTCAAAGTGTCCACCAATGACTTCACAAGTCTCTTAACATTATCGCTTTTTCCAAATAACATTTAAAAATCTGATTATTATCAATAAAATATTCGACGACATTTGACCGAAAAACAATCTTGGATGCAGTTCGAGATAAACTCGGACTGCGCCGAGTTTATCTATGAATTTTTAATGGTTTATATACTCTTGTTGCTTGTTTGAGTGTTAAAGGACTTAGCTTTATATGGCATTTTTTTCAGCTTATTTTTTAGTTATTTTTTTCTTTCTTTTTTTATTTCTTTCACTTCTCACTATTTCCTTTTGCTTAGTTAGATCTATCATTTAATATTGAACTAAATTTTTCAATTTTATTATTTTCTTATAACATGATATTTGAGTGAGTTAGTATTTAAAAAAAAGATGTTAATTACTATTATTAATGAATTTTAGTGTTAAATTATATAATTTTTGACACTTCTAATATATTTAGCAAATCTTGAAGTGAATTCAAAGATAAATGTATTTATTATTATTGATTTATTGTTAATTTTGTGATTATTATAGAATATTTAATATTAAGATGTGCATGTCAAGATTAAAATAATACAACAGTTTTTTGAAATTATAATTGATTAAAATGATTATATTTTAAAATTAATATTTTTTTTATTTCTTTTATTCAATTATTAATGAATTAAAATACTAATTTCAGTTGAGATACTTCTGCAATTAATCTCTATTTTCTATTGCAAGAATATTATTATTAGCTTGATCTACTATAATAAAAGAGTTGTTTGAGTACTCAACTGAAAAAGCATATGGACTAATTTGTGGAATACTGAAAATTTAATTGCAGAAATTATTATATTTGATTTCACAGCAAATCTGGCTTTTTTTTCAAATAGCTATTTGTTTTGCTTAAATAATTTTTAAGTTTTTACTCTTTAAAGGTTTCCTTGAAGAAGTCACTTTTTCATTCTTTGACGAAGTACTCTGTAATATATTTCATGAGATTTTCTTAATACTAATACTATATGGTTTTTTGGCTTTTCGTTTGAAATAAGTTAATCATTGAATCCCATAATATTTTAAGCTTGAAATTTCTAATTTATAGAATCAGTGAATTCGTTATTAGTTCTCATCAAATAAGAAGCAGATTTCCCCAATAAAATGTGATTAATAATGATTTAAGTTTGAGCAAATAAATTTGTCATTAGACTGCTTTTATTGTTTGTATAATTTAAATTTTTTAAAGGATCAAAATTTTTACTTTAAGAAAAATCTTTTAGTAATTACAGCGATTAGTCTAGCTAACTTAAATTAGAAAAAGAGCTTTAGTAAAATCTTTTTATGCTCATCATTTGAGAGTTATAAAACTCAACTCTCTAATAATCTGTATATAAATTCATAGAGTCGTTCGCTCTGTTTATTTTAATGATTAGCTAGATAATTTGATAGAACTTTTTTATACCTTATTGAATGATTTTCAATTTATTTTGAGAGAAGCTGATGGAATAGAAACTGAGATCTAGTTCTTGATAAGCTTGCTCTTTTTATGTTTATATAGTATTCATTATTTTGAAATAGAACTTATTGATTTTTAGAGGACTAGGGCTTTTCAAATTTTCCTTTTTAGCTGATGATGCCATATTTGAATTTTAAATAATATTTTGATATTAACACTTGTAATTTAATGTTGTTTACATCCTTACTAATTTGAGAGATTGAACTACATGTTTGCTATTGATGAGCCATAAGATTTTGTTAGAAGCTTCTTATAATTTGAAGATCGTTCTTATAAATCAAACATCATTTTATGAAACATTTCATCATGATCTTTGCTCTCTTTAAATTTGATTATGGTTTACAATAATCTAGTGTTGTGTATTAAAAAACCTATTGAGTTTAACTAAGTTAATTTGCACTAGGGGGTAAAATTTCTCTTAAAAATTAAGACTATCCTGATTAATTATTAAATTAACTTTTTTAAACTATTTTTCGTAAAGACTTATTCTTCTTTAGCTCCAGTAGCAGCAATATAATTATTTGTCACTGATTATCTTGATGTTATATACAAATCCTTTCCGTTTTGAGATTGATTTAACTATATCTTCTGCAATAAATTCTTCAAATTTTCATTATTTTTCATTTAATATTTTAGTTTTATTAAGCAGTTAAATATCTATTTGCTAGATGCTTTAGGTCAAGGGATTTTTTTACTAAGAAAAAGTCAGCACTCTAGTTGTTGTTGTTGTTGTTGTTGTTGTTGTTGTTGTTGTTACTATTCCTATGTTTCTTTACTCTTGCACCTAGATAAGTATTTGACCTAATTTAATGATTCATTTGGTAAATTAAATACTGTTGAGTTTAGATTATTTCTGGATTGTTTTCTTCCTTGAGATTTATCAGATTATAAATTTACCAGACGAATTTTTATAAAAAACGAAGCATAAATAATCATATACAGTATTTAATAAAAAAAAAATTAGGTACTAATAAATAATAGGCTACAATGAGTTGAAGTTATGAATTTAATTGTCAGCATAAGAAAACAGAATATTAATAGGTGAGCCATATCTAACTTATCCAAAATTTTACTTTAGTTTCATATTAAGTTTCTCACGATTTCTCATATCATCTCTATTGCAGTTGCATTAGCATTTTATAGTTATCTCAAGATCTTTTTATATATTTGATTTATGTATTTAATATCCTTCTTAATTCTTTTGATAATTCAAAGATCCAATCTTCGATGGAAAAGTTTGTTGGCAAAGAGCAAAGTCGTATTCCTTTAAATGCTAAAAGTTTATTAAGATGAGAAGTTTTTGTTCATGGTTTATACTAGGCGTAAGTGCATAATATCTTTCTAAGAATCTACTATATTTTAAATTTAGGGATTCAAGGGTTGATTAAATAAAGTGTTTAGTCCAGAAATAAAACATTAATTTGTTTAGACTCATCCTCCATGTAATTATTATAAATTTTAAATAACTTTGCTATATAATTGATTTTATTTTTTTATTTTTTTGTTTCCAATCATTGACAATATGCTGCAGGATTGAATCTCACACATTACTATAAGATAATGCAATTTGCTTGAATTATTTATAGCATTTATAGATCAGAGAGTTGATTTTCAGTTTCAATTTCTCTTTCCTTATAATATTTTTCTTTCTTGAGTTACCATTGGTTTCGTACTATTTATTCCCTACATCATAATTTTAGCTGATTATATATTTAAGAGACTTATTGATAACTTAAGATTTCATTGTTACGATTTTATCTTCTAATATCCTGTTTTCTTAAGCTTTCCTAAATTCAAATCATATTTATAATAGACAAATAAGTATTTTTATGATTAGGGGATGATGTTAACTGAGCTGTTAAGAGTAATTTTTGGGGTTTTTATATTACTAAATGATTCCGCAACTACTCATTGCAATTATTAATTGTTATTAAATTAAAATAAACTTGCCGTTTTATTTATTTAAATTTAATATAGTTTATAACTAGTGCCTGTTTCTCTCAAGGAAGTATAAGGAATTCCTTGGATAAAGAATAAACATTAAATTCATAATATAGACAATAAAATAAGAAAAAAAACATTCTATTAGAAAAAAAGCAACCTTAATCGGAAGATATCTTGCTTAACAGCTCTAAATATGATGTAATAATTGACTGAACGACACTATTAACTTGGACTTATATAACAGAATGACGATGATACAACTGACTATAATTAGCATAATTTCAACGATGATGGTAATGACTCATCTTCTCCTAATTTTTATGTTCATAGAAATAAAATGGACAGCAGCCCATAGATTAAATTTACAGACCGATCTCTTGAGAATGAGAAGTCTGACACTAGAAGGAAATTCACTTTCATCAAATTAGGTTTTATGTAAAATGGTCCACTAAACTATAGCATCACAAATATATCTTAGAACTTATCATTCGTATTTTATTATGAAGATATATTTTAATTAAAATTACATTTATTTAGTTAAATTAAAATAAAGATTTAGATTAGAAATTTCAATAAAGTTATTTTTAGCGTCTATAATACAGACAAAGTTTAATTAAAAAATAATAAGTAAAATTCATTATTTACTTGATTTTCAAAAAAAGTATTATAACCATTATAAAATAATTCTGCTCACTAATTATTTTTCTCTAAATATATAATTGCAATAATGGCATTGTAATGTTGCTAAGTAATTGCACTATAAATTTTAATGATTAAGCTGTCGATATCTGTTTATTTTATATGAAAACAAATGATGCTCAACGGTACAGCTATGAAAAACCTTCTAGTGCAGGTATTCATCACTATATAAGGTTATCAAATTCCAATTAATTTTCATTAAATATCGATTGTTAACAGCGACACTACAAGGGTCCTTAGCATCACCAGAATATATCTTTTTCACAGATCCAAAAATAGTTGTCTTAAAATGCCACTATGAGCAGAGATAGTCTGAAATAATGCCTAAGAATATAAATGAAATGAATTCTAATTTTAGCTTTGAACTTAAGAACATGTCTCTGAATGGTCGAGTATTTATAGTTTATAATTAAAAAATTGACAAATTTAAATAAAATTAATTAGCTTTATTGGAAAATATTGATATGGAGAAGCAGGAGGGGCTTGTCATTTAATAAACTTTGTAAATTAAAATAGTTTTTAGAAATTTTTTTTCAACAATATGTATCCTCCTGAGGAGTGTAAGCAACAGACAAGAAATTCGAAAGACAAGAGTCACTAGTACGTTAAATAGAATAATACAGGAAAATAGCGATACACAAGATAATACTATTCTAAGATATTATTTCTGTTCTAAGTAATATATATATATTTATAAGTCTCATAATTTTTCATGATATATTAAAGTTTTTATCTTGTTTTTCCTAATTATAAATAACCAAATAGATGATGAGTGTGAAAGTCATGATCAACAATTAGAAGAATCATAAATATAATTAAAATAGTCCGTAGTTTAATACAGTTGAATAACTGAGATAATATTTTGAATATTTGTTTGATTATTACTTCGAGTATTTACTTGAAAAAGGTTCCCTTTATATAAAGTAATCAACCTTTATTCGTTTGTCAAAGGATGCTTAAATCATTCACCACTAATCTAAGCTTACAAACAAGGAAAAAATACCCATTATTGCTTAAGTAATTGATAACCACCTTAAACAAGAATTTAGAATTATAATATTTGTTGAATTATATAGTTTAGATAGCTTTGATAATTTAATAAATAGATAATATTGTAGGAATACATTTGAAATTGGGAAATTATAATTAAATAAATCAAAATTAATTCAAATTAGTGGCAGTTAAAGTTGGCCAATTTAAACGATCTTGGGCTCATTCGATAGAGAATTCAAAATTAGCTGGACTTTGTTATTGGCGGTACTATTTTATTGCATCCCTGGAGCGAGATAACTTCACTTTAATGTGAGGGTATAAATTATTGAATTAAAATGTGTTTAATTAAAGTGAAGTTATCTCGCTCCAGGGATGCGATAAAATAGTACCGCCAATAACAAAGTCCAGCTAATTTTGAATTCTCTATCGAATGAGCCCAAGATCGTTTAAATTGGCCAACTTTAACTGCCACTAATTTGAATTAATTTTGATTTATTTAATTATAATTTCCCAATTTCAAATGTATTCCTACAATAACGATAGTTATACTAATTAAGAGCTACAGAGTTAAAATTTTTTTCCCTTATTTATTTAATATAATTTACATAATTTAATAAGCTAGCATTAAAATTGCACCTTCCTCTTAGATTGCAGACAAATGAAAATTTATAACTAATATGAGAGTGGAACTTTAAACTCAATAGAAATTCGAGATGACTAAATTACTGAACTTCATTTCATATAGCAAGTACTACTTGAAATTTCCCATCATTGTTATCTAAAAATTCCAGAGAGCATGTCCTCAAGAGCCTGTTTACTTTTGAAAAACTTCGAAAATGTGAATTATATATTAAATCCTAATATTTTCTTTAAGATATACTGTCTGACAGCAATTATCTATAATCAAGAGACTTAATAATTTTACTAAAGAATTAATCAAAATATAAGATGTAATTAAAAAGACTAGGTAATAATAAAATCGTTATTAAAAGCAAAACGTTTGTTAAGTCTAATCCTTACTAGAACACATTGGATTAACTTTTGATCAGATTTTGCAAATATTTTACAGAGTAAACTGTAAAATTCTTTTATTAAAACAGTATAAATAAAGAATGCCAAACAATAAGAAGTTGCTGAGTTCGCTAAATCAAATGGTGTTAAGTAAAGATTTAATTTATTTGTATCACACTAAAGACAGTTTCAATCTATTGAAAGCCTGAACATTTTGACACTTAGCAAAACATGTGCTCATCTAGATGTTCTTTTTTAATCAGTAGTATAAATCCAATTATTCTTTTAATTTCAATTTATGTAATAGATTAAAGATTTCATCATAATTATAATTGAATTTCTACAGAGATTAATATCCTCCAGACTTAGACGGTTTAACTCAATATAAATTATAATAGTGTTATCTCTAATAATAGATTTGGATTGATTAAAGATACAAGAGCAACAACTCTAAAAAATAAATTATATCAATAAAAATTAGATTTATTTCTAGAAAGCAATCATTATATTTCTTTGAATTATAATGATTGCTCATATGTATATCCATTAACACAGCCGAATTGAAAGTTCAAAGATTGTAAAGCTCATTTAAGATGCAGGAGTATTGATTAATACTAAATAGACAAAGGATGCCGTCTTAGATCAAATTCAAATTAATTTATTGAAAATTAATAATATAATTCTAAAATACAATATTTCTAAAATTGAATAAATGAATCACTCATACAGTGGAACTCTAAAGGAAAAAACACCATCTATAAATTAGATGCACTTAGACCACACATAGAAAAAATAATTAGTGAGTATAGCCATAGAGAGTTTAAGGATAGTAATTTGTCCCTAACTCTTTAGAAACCTAAATAAAAGTTTTCAAGGGATGATACTACCTTGTCAAGTTAGAATTCTATAAAGACTATACTGTGCATGTATAGTGAATCAAAAATACTACTAAGGTGTCCCAGCAATTTACTATTCAAACCAGCAAGAAATGATGAAATTCTTTTCAGCTACCAAAAATACTAATACAGACTTATCTAAAGAATAGATACAAATATCTGGAAAACTATCAAAGATCTAGTCTGGTTGATAAATGATATACATCTTAATCTCCCCATAAGGAGACAAGTACTTGACGAAACAGACCGGTAGGATATATAATACTAGATAAAACCAGAACAGATTTTGAACAGTATTTCCCGACCGGAAATTGATAACTAAATAAAAACAATAGCAGAGACTATTGACTATTCCTAAAGGGAACACAGAGACTTCACCAACATCTTTCATGACGACTTAATCAGACAGAAAATAGATAATATGAACAAATATTATTCAAATTAATTCTAACTTATCGATAGAGGTCTAATTTTGGCCACTCCATCATAACACATATAGAAAATATGTTTCGATGTGCTCCTAAAAAAGGTCCTACAACCCCAAGATTTTTAAAACCTACAACTTCCCTATAGGGATGAAATATTAAGAGTTAAAAACGACCCAAAAGCATACAACTACGGAGTTACCAGAGTCATTAATGATAAAACAGTACAAATCCAACTCTATTTTAATAATAACAAAATCAACATTCTCCAAGAAATGATCAATAATCCAACACAAATCTCTTTATGTACCAAGAGATAAGAAAAATCTTACTAAACTCATTTGAGGACAACGATCTACAAAGAGAAATCGGTAGAGATACATACGCTAGATTAAAAGATAACTTTCAAATCTTAGTAGGTAACAAAATCGCTGAACCAGATAATATACTACTTCAAGAATCCTGCTACCTAGCTGCACATATCTATACCTGGGAGTACCAAAAATGACTCTCACTTCTAAATAAAAACTGGATAGATAGAATGTCCAGTACCCTAGGCTATTCAATTATGAACTAAAACATAAGCACCAATCTGGATATAAAAGGGATCCTGAATAATATCTACAAATTCCAGAATAATAGAAAAACGGATTACTATGAAGAACTAGTCCAAGAACTAATTGATGAGCTCAAACTCAGAATTGGAGCTAGATAATTATCAGAAACAGCTGATAATCAACTACTTAGAGGAGCAAAAAGAGCATTATTAAACTTAAAAAATTTTGAAGAAAATCAAGATGTGAAGAAATTCTCTTACATGAAGGTATCATACAAAGGCTATGAATGATTATGAACTCCATTAAGGAGCTTTGACAATTAAAAGGGTTAGACCCTTATATATATATATATATATATATATTAAAACATATTAATGATCGGGGGTCCCCAGAGACTTCAATGTGATCAAGTTATTATTATTGAAATTAATTCTTTAAAATACAATAAAGAGATAAAGAGAAGCGTTATAAATTTGATATTCAAAAAGGTAGCATCAAAACCTGCTAATAAAGATTCCTCTTTTTGTGAAACTAACTCAAGTATTATTTATTAAAAGCGCAATTAATCGATGCTAATGACTGGCTTTTTTAATATAATGAATATTTCTAAAAAGGTCTCTAACTACTATAATGGATCAGAGAAGACTTAGCTATCAGGTAGAAATCTTAGTTGATTAAACATCACTTAATTTTGGACATATTAAGAAAGCAATTTATTTATTGATAAATCATTTACTCTCAAATAAAATATGAATGATAGATTGTTTTTCACAACTTAATGAATGAAAAAATAGTGCACTGGAAAACGATAACAACGATGATGATAAATTATTTAACAACACAATGACTATCATGATATCTAAAATAGAAAATGAATAAGTGTTGCTTTTGTTTAGCTATATATGCACTGTAATTCACAAAATCTATGGGTTCTGTGAGGTTTAAAGGAAAGGATATATAATTTATTATTAATTTTTAAAGTTTGCACTAATTTTATGTATTTCCTGTTGATATTAATATAAGTGACCTGTACAAGAACTTTATCAACTTTGCTGTTAATTAGTTTCTAATTTAAAGTGCTTACAGTAGTATTGGTGGGAAGCCTAGAAAAGCAATTGAAAATAAGAGTGTAATATAAAGTGAATAAGATAATCATAATCAAAGTGTGCTGATTGATTCGAGATCCTTCTTTATTGGTACAACCCAATAAGTAAGAAGTAAAAAATATATTTGATGCTCATTTATTCGCTTAATTTTGGCTTTCAAGCCCTACACGTTGATATTTTAAGTCAAGTAAAATGCCTGGATGATGAGTAATAGTTTCTCTATAAAATTTTCATATTTATTGAGAAATTGTCAATGAGAGAGGTACTAAAGAGAATAAACGTTCTTCTTAAATGATATAGACATAATATTTGAAGTTTATATACAAACTTATTTCTAGATATTTTATTTTAAATTGGTTATGTATTTGCTTAATTCAATTATAAAGAAAGCAAAATTTTAATGGTATTAGAAAATAAAAAAATTAAAATTAAAATTAAATAGATGTATAAATGTCAAAAAATCCTACTTTACGAGTTTATCAACCTATATTAAAGATAATTTTTCTCAAAGATCTATGTTAAGAATAGAAAAATCTACAAAAAATAACAATACTAAGAGGATAAAAATATATTTAAAAAGTATTGATAATTAAGGATAGAATGCTTGGGTTTCAAAAGAAATTAATAAAGATATAGGTAGAAATAATTAAATAATAATAAACAGATCTATTTTTCTTAGCAATCTAAGGAGGAGACTTTTGGTATGAAATCTTTATATTATAATACTCTCAGAATTAAATCAAATTTTTATATAATAAGAATTAAAAAATAATGTAATTAAAACATAATGAGCAGTGATATAGTGAAAGTCATGCAACTGTGAGGAGCTTCATCATAAGAATAAGTGGATTGATGCCACTTTTCTATCTCTGAGCACACAGGATTATCGTTGTATAGAATGCCTGACAGGATGAAGCTCAGCGGGAATAAATGGCTCATTTCAGGGTGCTCAAGCGCATCACAATATCACACAGTTTGGAGATTGTCTATTATGGATAGCAAACGCGATATGTAATTTGTCCAAAGTTAATCAAGCCAACAGTAAGCAATACGGGGAGTAAATTCTTCCAAAGCATTCATCCTAAATTCTTTTGAATTTTTGAAGCCAGGCTTCTAATAATGCACGTTTCCCAAAAGAGTATCAAGAGCAGCGATTCGTTGGCATCATCGTGGTCAATTTCAGCGGGAGTAACTAAGTAGCCTAGGCTTAGGATATTCCCAGTATTGTTATATAGAGCCATTTTGATAGCTACTGTAACTAGATACTATGATCACTATAGCTAGTTACATTTCGTCTAGTAACTAGATACTCAAGGTGATGTAACAAGATATGCGGGGTGCTGAATCTTACAACATCTTATTATTGGAGTATCTGATTGAACTTTTGGGAAAAAGGAAGAGACTTATAGTGAGAGGCGGTCTCAGATAATGGTACGAACAGGTAAATAGGAAGGCGATCTAGAGAGTATGGGCTTTATTTTTTGGTGATTAATACAAACAAATATTGTATCATCTAAAAGGCCGACACGAAGTCACTTGTAATTGTATGAATTTGTGATATTTTAAGTGAATAATTATTATAGTTCAAGCTAATTAATCTCTGTACAGAAGCTGTACTTTAAAATTTATAAATTTTTTAAGATTTAAGAACTTAAAATGTAGTTATTTTATTTATTACTATTAATTTTTACTTTTAATTTTAAAGAAATAGTAATAATCTGAAAATTTTACTTGAGTTTAGAAAATAATTTATGTAATAATTTTAATTGAATAATAAAATAGTCAAATATTTTATTGATCATAAAATATAAAAATTTGTTTTAATTCTGAAAGTATTATATTAAATGAAATGTATAAAGCTCATAAAATGTATTAACAATTGTTTCAAACTCCTTATATATTTCTTTTAAATTAAACCAAGCATTTTGGAATAATTTATTAAAAATTTAAATTATGATTATATTTTCATGGCGTTGTTTGGCTTTTATAATGTAAACTCAATAGCACAGTTCTCTAAATCGTAAAAAAAATAATTTCTAAATTCAGATTTCTAGTCTAGTAAATTCATCCTTAGCAAAGTTATTCTCATTATGATACTTCATTCAACTTGTTTACTTCCATAAGTCAATAAATTTGTATTTTTCTGGAAATTTTCACCTCGCTTATATATGTATATTCATAAAATATGATACAGAATCATCTAGATTGTAGAAATTACGAGATTCTTCTAAGGGTTCAAGAGCTTTTCATTTTCTCTCTCCAATCTTACTTTTATGGGGCAACGAATCCGAATCTTAATCTTCTTTTCATATTTATTCCTTCTCTTTTTAATCTCTTTTATAATCTTCTTTCAATTTTTTTTCATGTTCTATAAATTAAGCCTGGCCTTGATAATTTAAGTTCTAAAACTTTTCCATAAGTTTAGCTCTTATCTATTAAATCTGAGTAAAATTTACAAATGTTGCATTCATTCTATGTTGATTCTAAGAAAGCAATATTGTGTAAAACTCTTTAAGGGCACTCAATGACCACTAGATTTCGTCACCCATTTAATCACTCATCTTTGGATTATAAATTCCAGAAGTTATATATTAATCTAAAGTATGTAATGTTCAGCCTTTCATTCCTTTCAAAGCAGCCCCTCCTTAGACATTCATGCTGGCAACCTTAAGTCTATCGCAATCATAGTTCCACAGTAAGCTACTGGTTTCCCATTTTAAATTTCATTGTTTGAATGTTCATGCTGTGTAAATTGCAACCATGATCAGTCTCTTCTTTAGTTCTGAATTAAAAAAAAGCATGCTTACCTTGAGACGATGTCCAAGAACTTACACCATGATTTCAAGGTTCTTCCATTACATTAAAACTATTAAACATTGTTTCATTAAAAATACTATTAACATTCATTTAAAACATAGATATATTTTGTAATAATTAAATTAAATATTTATGATTCTCTAGGAGATTAGTCTACGACATATATCGTTCTATCAATTTTAGCAGTCGAAACCATCCTCATTGAATGAATTCTCTGAAGCAAAGTTTAGGTATTCAGTTATAATAATAATAATAATAGAAAATTTAATGTATAAAATCTTAAATATATGATAAATATATAAAAAACATTTTCATAATTTTTTTAAAAAAGAATTGCTTGATATTTAATATATTTATGCTATATTTAAAACAAAAAAACAAAATTCATATATTTTATCAACTTCGTCTCAAAATTATATAATAATCTAGCTAATCAATGATATTTATTTAAAAAAGTTATTAAAATGATTATTTTAAGTTTCATTTATCAATTTTTTGGTTCTATTTTGACTAGCAATAGCATCACCTTCTTTACTTGGTAGCAGCTATAATATCTTTAATGAGTTCATAATCTTTTAGTGGTAAATCAAATCTAAAGTTGTCTTTGCCTCCTCTGACTGTCTCTACCACTTCTACCACCTTCCTTCTCCCCTTATCACTCTCCTTCTACTATTAATTTGTGTTGTAATCAATTCTTGATCTTGGCCTCATCTTAGGGTCTTTATCTACTTATATTTGTACTATTACTGTCTTTATTTCATCTTGAACTTTTATATCTTCTTGACTTTTTGTGGATGGGGTGTACACATCTTGAATTTATTCGAAATTAAAGTTATGTGAAAAAAGTTCTAGATCTGTATCTGAAATTCCAGGAATATATCTGGAATTAAGATAAATTTGATATAGAATTTTTCAAATAAAAGTGCAAAAGCTAATAGCAAAAATCTATGAGTTAAAATATTTAGTTATTATAACCATTATATATAACTTCTTTATATAAAAAGACTGTAAAATAAATATCTATATCATTAAATTAATGATAATTAAGGTATAAATTAATTTTTATTTAATTTGATTTTAGAATTATACAATATTAAATTAATTTTATTTATAATCTTATATAATATATATGAGAATTAGGTTATTGATTAAATGTAGTTATTTAAATATTTCAACTTATAGTAACTGGTTTTAACCTTTGAATAAATTAATAAAGCCATTTATTTATTTTTATACATTGAATGAAGAAATTAACTATTAATTAGGAAATATTTATTAAAATTATAAGATATTAAACTTTTGTTTTTGACAATTTAGTGAAAAAACTACAATTGATTACTTAATATTCTAAATTAACCATTTGAAAACAAATAAGCTATTTCTAACTTGTAATATAATATACTAATAGCATTTTTATGCTATAAAAATTAAAGTAATTTGATACATTATTATAAAAATTTTTAATAAAAAAAACAGTTAATAAGGTTTTTAAGATTTGTTTTAAAGTAATTATAATGAGTTAAATTTAGCTGAGAAAATTTTATGTCTATATATTGCAATTTTCTTGAGTAAATGCTTATTGATTTTACAATCAATATATTAAATTCATAAAATCACGGATTTAAATACATATATATAATTGTGGTAATTTTAACTGACATTAAAATTAATTTACCTTGAGTTATCTGACAATTTAAGTATAAAATAAAAATATGATTTATTATAATTTTAATTTGTGGAAGGTTTTTTGGTTAATTTATTAGATTTTGTATTAATTACTAGTTAATGGTTTATTATTGATATAAATATTTTATTTAATAAATTTTTAAAATTTCATTTTTGTATTTTACAAATAACTTTGGATAATATTTATATAGTAAAATTAATCAGAAATAAAAATAAAAATTTAGAAAATTATAAATTCAGACATTCAGTTTTAAATTATTAATGATTTCCTTATATCATAAAAGAAATTATTAGATGTCATAAAATTATCAAAATAAACATGAAATCAATGAAAAAATATGTAAATATATTAATATAATTTATATTAAAATATTTATTTAAATTGATATAATTAATGATAAAATAATATGATATAACTGGAATAACTGTTTAAAAAAATATATTACATTAACATATCCCTTTATATATCTGGAATTCCAGATATATATCTTGAAATTCCAGTATCATTCTTGAATTCCAGATATATTTGATCTGGAGCTCCAGAAAAGATCTGGAATTTCAAAAAATCCCAGATTTGCTCCCCCATCCCTATAACCATTACATAATAAATCAATCAGAAAACTTAAAAATAACTCTTAAATACAATTTAATTACAAATTTAAAATTATCGAAACATAAGTCAAGGAAATAGCTTTACTACTTAAATCACAATCAAATAAAAGCATTATTGCTCTCTTAAATAGGTGAAAATTCATTATCATTTGCACTATTATTGCTATATGAATCTTATTTATTTGATGTTATCATTTCATTTTCTTTATTTTCAGTTTCTTTCTTTTTTGTTTTAACTATATGCATTTAGAAGAAAATAAACTTACAGCAATAATTATCTTTAAAAAGTCTCGATCTCTCTTGGCAATTTCAAATTTTCTTAGAAGTTCTTTGGGAAACAGTTCTTTAAAATTATTGGGGGAGTATTGTAAATTTTTTTCTATAATAGCGAAGCTTTTCTTTCCTCCTCAGTCATTTATGGTTCTCAATTCTATAAATTCATAAATTAATTATAAACTATGCATCTTCATTCTAAGGCTTAAGAATTAATGTTTTTCGCAAATTCTATAAAATACCTCTATGAATTCCACAGAATATGCCTTCAAATACTTATCGTTATTATAAATATTATTTTATTATTTTTAATAATAATTCATAATTATCCCTTCAGTTTGTGAGATTAAAGATTATTTGAATGATATATATCAACATATATTGTACCTAATTCATCACCTATCATTCCTTTTATAAGCAAAATTAATCAAATTTATAGATCAATATAAATGGTTTCGGGGAAAAGGGAAGTCCCTACTTAGTCTAATGATAGAAATAACTTTTTAGAGAAGTTTCCTGGTAAGTATATTTTTTTAAAAATTATTTTTCTTTTGGTAATTATGTTTTTTTGACAACTCAACCTAAACCCAAAACCCATTAGTGTGGTTTAAAAGTGCTTTGATTTGTATAATATAGTTGGGGTCTTATTAGAGTTATTAGAAAAATAAGGCCAGAATAAAATTAGAAATAGAAATTAGCGAAATTTAAGGTCTTTTTATGATGAAAATATTTAGATTTACCGCTTAGGTTGAGATATGTAAGGAGAATTAATATACACTAAGTCAATCCAGTGCTTAATTATTTAGCGTTAGCAAAGCTCTTACATAAGAGCCCTTTAAATATTAGGTACTACTGCTTGCTAGTAGTTTAGTATTCCAATACTTGTTCTAAATATCATCCTAAAAGAAAATAAAAGTTCTCTTAGTAGCATTTTGACTACCTCTTTGATTCGATAACTCTTAAGTATTGGACAAACTTTCCACTGGACTAACGAGCTTTAATGTTATATCGAAAGTTTTCAGACATTCGCATGTTACGATATACTATTGTTAATATTTATAGATAAAAATGGCATTACTTTCAAGACTGTCAGCAGAGTGAAGAGAGTTATTGATTTTACAGTTCCATTTTATAGTAATAATTTAAACTTTATATCTGATTAAATGCAGCAAGATATTATTAATAAAATCAAGTTCATACAAGCTCATGAAGCAGTGTTTACATTCAACGCCTTTATTAATCTGTCCAGCTATTATTATTATCAAAATAGATTTAAAATGGAAAATTATGAAAATATAAATTAAATTATTAATTAAATATGAGAAATTGTATTTTTTGATTTTTATATTATCGTTTTAACTGATATTGATTTGAATTTGATATATTTTAACAGCCAATAATTTGACTCATCGATTGATCAAATTTGATTTATCATATTTTAACTGTAGACCCTTTGAATTTAACTTTTAAAATTTTTAACTCCTGATAAATTAATATCTCTCTATACAAAATAGCTATGAAAAAATTTTTAAAAGTGTAAGATGTAGAGAAAAATTTAATGACATTATTACATTCTTATAGTATTCACATAATATTTTCCCCCATCGAGATAAATCGATTTTAAACATTTCTCTGCCTCAAACTTCTTCCTTTCTTATTTCTTCAACCAAATTACTTGAGGACTTGGTCTAAATAAGTTTTTTGTGATTTAATCAAGATCTACATTTTATCTTCTTTGAGTCTTTCATCAGGAAATTCATACGCATTTTATCGTTAAAATAAACGAAATCATATGAAATTTTTTTGACTTTCACTAAAATCGAAATAACTCTCTGAGTGATTTTTTCCATCAATTATGAGTAGGGTAGAACATGTAGCTTATGTTTTGATCTACATTATTCCATCTAGAGTCATATCGTGAAAAAAATCGCTGCCTGAGATAATTTAATTTCTTTGCAGGTACTCGACCAAATTTTGATTTTTGTTACATTGTAACAAACATCACCTCTAGTCAAATGGACACAAGTTCCGGACACAATTCCAAAATGGACACAAATTCCGGACACAATTCCAAAGGTAGAGTTCAGACCTCATCACTTATCTATCACTCTGAGCGAAGATATACTCCTTTTTCCATCACAGTACAACTTTTTGATTATGAGGGGGTCCGAAAAAGAGGATTTCGGGGTTTTCTCTCTTGGGTGAAGAGATATTGAAAAATTTAGAATTATGTTTTGATAGAGAATTCTATTAGCTAAGTAGAATATTTATATGAAAATTTATAGATATTAGGTTAAAGAGTTATTGAAGTCAAAAATCAGAGCATCGAAATTTTACTTTTCACTCAATAACTTCCTTCAGTGTGAGATTCATGGAAGATGAGTAGGGTAGAAGTTGTAGCCCATACCCTAAGCTATCGAATGGTGCATATATTACAATACAAATTCCTTTAGGATACAGAGATAAATTGAAAATAAGGTCAAAAATTTTGTAAAACGATGAGCAATAATGAAATCGATTTTTCTCGCTTGGCAAATCAGATGGTGAAAAACTCAAATCAAATCTTAAGCAGATTATCTCATGAAGAACATTTCTTCTCCTATAGTCAAATCAGTAGCTAATTACATTAGAGAGATAAATCGAAAATAAATCTGAAATGTAAAATAAAGTGTGAAAACTTAAATGTAACAAACATCACTCATATAAATTCTTGAGGCAACGAATTTAAGATTTTTATGAAGAGCACATTATGATCTATCATTTATCATCTAAAAGTTTTTCAATATCAATTCACTGAACAGAGAAAACCCCTAAACCCTTCTGGATAATTTTCGGATTTTTGAAAACCCAATTTCAAAAATTTGATTTTCCGAAAATTATCCAGAAGGGTTTAGGGGTTTTCTCTGCTCAGTGAATTGATATTGAAAAACTTTTAGATGATAAATGATAGATCATAATATGCTCTTCATAAAAATCTTAAATTCGTTGCCTCAAGAATTTATATGAGTGATGTTTGTTACATTTAAGTTTTCACACTTTATTTTACATTTCAGATTTATTTTCGATTTATCTCTCTAATGTAATTAGCTACTGATTTGACTATAGGAAAAGAAATGTTCCTCATGAGATAATCTGCTTGAGATTTGATTTGAGTTTTTCATCATCTAATTTGCCAAGCGAGAAAAATCGATTTCAATATTTCTCATCGTTTTACAAAATTTTTGACCTTATTTTCAATTTATCTCTGTATCCTAAAGGAATTTGTATTGTAATATATGCACCATTCGATAGCTTAGGGTATGGGCTACAACTTCTACCCTACTCATCTTCCATGAATCTCACACTGAAGGAAGTTATTGAGTGAAAAGTAAAATTTCGATGCTCTGATTTTTGACTTCAATAACTCTTTAACCTAATATCTATAAATTTTCATATAAATATTCTACTTAGCTAATAGAATTCTCTATCAAAACATAATTCTAAATTTTTCAATATCTCTTCACCCAAGAGAGAAAACCCCGAAATCCTCTTTTTCGGACCCCCTCATAATCAAAAAGTCGTACTGTGATGGAAAAAGGAGTATATCTTCGCTCAGAGTGATAAATAAGTGATGAGGTCTGAACTCTACCTTTGGAATTGTGTCCGGAATTTGTGTCCATTTTGGAATTGTGTCCGGAATTTGTGTCCATTTGACTAGAGGTGATGTTTGTTACAATGTAACAAAAATCAAAATTTGGTCGAGTACCTGCAAAGAAATTAAATTATCTCTGGCTGCGATTTTTTTCACGATATGACTCTAGAAGGAATAATGTAGATCAAAACATAAGCTACATGTTCTATCCTACTCAGAATTGATGGAAAAAATCACTCAGAGAGTTATTTCGATTTTAGTGAAAGTCAAAAAAATTTCATATGATTTCGTTTATTTTAACGATAAAAATGCGTATGAATTTCTGATGAAAGACTCAAAGAAGATAAAATGTAGACCTTGATTAAATGCACAAAAAACTTATTTAGACCAAGTCCTCAAGTAATTTGGTTGAAGAAATAAGAAAGGAAGAAGTTTGAGGCAGAGAAATGTTTAAAATCGATTTATCTCGATGGGGGAAAATATTATGTGAATACTATAAGAATGTAATAATGTCATTAAATTTTTCTCTACATCTTACACTTTTAAAATATTTTCATAGCTATTTTGTATAGAGAGATATTAATTTATCAGGAGTTAAAAATTTTAAAAGTTAAATTTAAAGGGTCTACAGTTAGGATATGATAAATCAAATTTGATCAATCGATGAGTCAAATTATTGGCTGTTAAAATATATCAAATTCAAATCAATATCAGTTAAAATGATAATATAAAACCAAAAAATACTAATAATCCATATTTAATTTACTTTTTAATTTTATTTTAACAATTTCCCATTTTAAATCTATTTTGATAATAATATAACTTTGGGCTAAAATATTTTTTATTTTTTAGGTTAATTTTACTATATCTCCTAATTAAAATTTAAATTATAGTTTTGGGATTTTAGGATAATATAATTAATATATCAATGAAAAAATAATCAGAGGAAATCATATATTTCCAATAAAATGAATTTAAAAATTGTTCGATAAAAATTATTGTTAAATTTTTATAATTAAAATTATTAAAGATTTAATTTAAGCCAAAAATATTTAAAGATAAAGAAATTATGCAATTCCTTCAATATGTAATTAATTTATATATAAAATTAATAAAATGAAAGAATTGTTTTAGAGAATTAACTTCTTTATTTCTAATTATTTTTACAATTATTGATTAGTTTTGTTATAAATTTTTTCACCAATCTACTATTATAACTTGCTAATTTAGACACATAATTAAAAATGAAATCATTTTAATTATTTTAAGTTTACATAATGTATTCTTTTAGAAATTAAATTTATTCTCATTTATTAAATACATTTTGTATTCTACTATTTTCATTCGACATATTAAAATACTTAAGACTTCAAAGTAAGAATTTCTTATCTTTTAGATGGGAGATTGCCATAGGAAATCTGATATTTATCAACATATAAATTGAGACTTGCCAAATAATAAAATTTACATTATTAAGGGAGTTCTAATTTAATATGCAAAGGCTTTATAGGAATTAATTTTAATTTATATATAAATAAGCATTTGTCATTTGTAATAATACCTTGTAGGAAATTGAAAAAACGCATCTTTATATTTTCTTGAAATTATTTCATTTGAATAATTATTATTGTAGGAATACATTTAAAATTTGGAAATTATAATAAATCAAATTAAATATAATTTAAAATCTTGGCAGTTAAGGTTGATCTATTTAAACGATCTTGTGATCATTCGATAAAGAATTCAAAATTAGTTGGATTTTATCATTAGGGTACTATTTTATCTCATCTCTGAGCGAGATAACACGACTTTAATTAAACCATCTAAAATCATTAAATTATACCCTCGCATTAAAATCAAGTTATCTCACTCTAGGATGCGATAAAATAATACCGCCAATAGTAAAGTCCATCTAATTTTGAATTCTTTATCGAATGAGCTCAAGATCGTTTAATTGGTCAACTTTAACTGCCAAGATGTTTCATAATAATAAATTTGATTTAAATTAATTTCCCAATTTTGATTATATTTTTTCATTATAATTTTTCCCTTAAATACCTAAGAGCAAAAGGAAATTAAAAATATTTTCAAAAATGATCTGCCTTAATAAAAATATAAAAACAAAAATTATATGACGAAACTAAAATCGTTAAAATCTTGATTTTTTTTTAATAGTTTAAGATTAAAATTAAGGATATGCTATTTATACTTTGAATTTAGAATATATTTAAGATACTATACATAATATAGATAAAAATATTTATCAAATAACAACATATTCAAGAAAAAAAAGTTTCTAAAGTTATCTTATCAAAATTTATTTTGTTGTTTTTTTTAATAAATATAAACGATCATTATAGATATAAAAAAATAAATTTCTATACATTTAAATATTTAATTTCCTTTTCACATTTATATATTTAAATGAATTAAGTTAAAAATAATTATAATTATTAAAATGATGGCATATGCTCCTTATGAAAGTCAATCAAACTATTAACAAATTTAGCAAAAATAACGCTTGAGGACAGCTAAGTGTATTTCATAAAGATCTAAACATAGATGGGGAAGAAAGAAAACAATTACTTGCATTTACTATGAAGATCCTAACAAAAAATCAATTTTTAACTGTTTTGGTTGTTTTGGGATATGAAACTTCAAAATTATTAGAAATAATTCATACCTGATATCGAAAAATAATTAAATAATAATAATTAATAGGCAAATGAGGATCAATGCTACTTAATGTTGAAAATTGAAGTATTTTTATGGGAAAATCCCTCTTAATTATTATTTCCTGATAAATTAGTCTAAATAATTAAATCTTACCTTTTATTATAATTTGAGAAAAAATCGATTATTTATCCATTTTCCTAATATCTAAGTATAAGTTTATATCAGCATTTTAA
>ARYC01017235.1:0-13769 GCA_000711775.1 Oxytricha trifallax
AATCTCCCTTCTCTTGCGCATACTTTAGCTTTCTCATCGCTGAGTCTCTTAGCAGCACTCTTAATAAAATCGACTGTATCTATCTTCAAGTCATGCATCAAGTGATAGAGTAGGAGTTTCTTGTAGTGGACTTTCAATAACCCCCAATATAATTCAATTCCATTGAACTGAGGACTGTAGGGAACATTAAATAAAGGTGTTATATTTAGGCGTTCATATTCCTTCCTTGTGTCTTTAGTTTTATGGACAGATAAGTTATCTACAAACAGAATAATCTCTTAGTCGGCGTACTTATCTCTGAGTTATTGCAAGAACTTTATGTATTATTCGGTCTTTATTGAGCGAGGGTGGATAACATAAGCTCGAGGCCACTATCTTCACTTATTCCACCGAGAATAGCATGAGTTTACACCTTGACCTTTTAGTCATATAATTCAATATTGCTATATCTTTTATACCAAGACCTTGATATGAAGGTATTAAACGTGAATACTGCCTCATCAGCGTGTATGAACTTAATGATATTAGTAATAGCCCTCTGCATTTAATCGAATATATATTTTAAATTATCCTTATAAAATGGAACATTAAAATCAATCACTCTCTTAATGCGATTGACTGTCTTGTAAGATATTCCGTTCTTTTTATATATGTTAGCTAACGGATTAAGCAGAGATATGAAGCTCAGGAAATTGGCGATGAAACATCACAGCTCTCTAGGCCAGAGAGAAGTGAGCCCAGTATTAAAGAGTCTTATCATAAATAAGATAATTGATATGATGCTGCTAAAATTTAAGAGGTCTTTTAGGCTTAAAATAAAGTTGCTATCTCTTTAAATTCAATGCTAATAGACAGTGAGACCTCACAGTTGCAGGAGATTTATGAAGCAGTCTTGCTATAGATGTGTAATTAAGGATAGGTTTGAGTTGATCACTTTAATCATCGCACCCATAACGCAACATAAACAATAAATCTATATACTCAATGTCATAAACTGACCCCAAACCTCGCATATACTCACTTAAATTATTAACATTTAAACATTAAACCCCTACATAAACCCTATTAAAACCCTAATAAAGTATGCACTAATAGTCTACTTTTATCAATCAAAAACTCAATCAAACTCTTGAAAGGATTTTGGGGTTTTGATTACACCCAGAGGTTTGCAGCTGTCCAGCAGGGCAGTGAGTAGCAGTAAAGTCACAGCGAAGGAAAAGGAAAGTTAGCTATAATTATTCGAATTTATACTAATTTAGTTGATACAAAGTTAAGTCTACTCAACAAGATGATTGACTAAGCATCCATAGACTCTGGTCACCTCGATGATTAAACATCGTAACACTATACTTCCATTGCAGCAGTCAGACAACAAGTCAGCCAGAGGTTGGGCACTTATGGCACCATGGTTAGGAATCTCCACAACAAAGGAATCAACCAAGAGGCAGCAGTTTTCCATGAGCTTCGTTGCAGCAATCACTAAGGACCAGCTAGTCTCCAGCCAAGTCATTGAGGGTGCCTTCGATGCCGTGCTGTTCGAGAACTTGCTCTATCACACCCTGCGCCAGATGCTCACTGACAAGGACCTTGGGCTGAAGAAGATCGTGCTGCTCATGGACAACGCTGTCATTCACAAGTACTCTGAAGTGTTGGACACTGCTAGAAAATTGAAGGTCGCTGTTCTATTTAATACAGAATACTCGCCCTTGCTCAAACCAATCGATCAGCTGATCTCATACATCAAGACTCATCTCAGGCAAGAGCAACCAGACAGCAAGTAAGTATAGTATTCATAACAGTCTCGAGGATTCACTTGGTTAAGAGGCTCTCCCAGATCCTCAAAGCCATGACCAAGAGTGATGTCAACAAGCTCTGGGCCTTCAGCGTCAAGCAGTGGTGCACCACCATTAGAAATGGGTTACTATGAGTCAGTTATCAATGACGATGAGTGAAGTTGCAGGTGCTCTGGCACGAGACAAGACAAGCATCAATAGCAGTTGAACTGTTAGATTAATTGATAAAAACTTCCCTAATATATATCACGCTTTTAAGTTTAAGTTTAAACTAATCAATCACCAAACTGCTAAAACCTCTCTCGCCTCCGCGCATTGCAGAGGTCAAGTCCACCATTACACCAAAGAGGTCCAAAAGCTTGAGCTACCACTGCTGGCACCGATAGATCAAGTATGGAGCAATAAATTTTAGGACCTAGAAGATGAGAATGGATTGCTAGTTGGCCACAACTCAAGCCTACCGACGGCGAATCGACATTAAGTGACCATGCCAGATCAAAGCAAATTGAAATTGTCAAATGACCATGTTAATCATCGAATTCCTGTCAAACATTAAATTCAAGTTGTCTGATTGTTCAATAAATAATCGGGGTTTATATTATGATACTGAACACTAAAATCAACAAAATTGGTAGCAATACACACTCAATCAACACAATGGTTTCTATAAGTTGGTCATAAATAAATATTTATTTTATTTGAAAATTTCCTATTTTTACACATTTATCAATATTAGAAACTTATTAATATTCAAAATAATTTTTAATTAATTCTTTAAAAAATATTAAATTACAAATATTTGTTTCCATATTATTTTTCCTAATATTTTTTCTATTTTTTTTCTATTATTTATTATACTTTTGTAGGAATATAAATTCAGATATTTGTATCCACTACACTCAGTTTAAAATATTCATTTAATAATTGGTTTATTAATCGTGTCTCTTGCGGTTCTTGATAATATGATTAATTAATTTGGAAAGTTTAAGTAATGTTTGTCGATCAAGATATAGTAAATTTGGCTATTAACAATTCGTAGATTTTACCGATCATTTTGTTCTATCTTTAAGAGGATTTATCAAAGATGCTTTAACAGTAATACTCAATTTGATATATTATTAGTTTGCCTACGAATTTGGGAATACTACTTATACAACATTTACAAATATAGAAAAGTCTGAATAAAGAATTTCTATCAATTCTATTTTTTATATCTTGAAAAGTCATCAAATTTCTTAAAAGCATTCTCGCTATATAGTACTTAAATGAATGATATATCAAGTACCACGAAATATTAATTGTTAATTGCCTTCTAATTGTTAATATATTCAAGGTTTAATTTCAATTGAGTTAACAAATGCTAAGAATTTAGGAAAAAGGAACAAAATTTAGAGTTTAAATAATAAAATAAAGTTAAAAATAATGATTAATTTGATAAGTAAATTATAATATTATTATTCTTGGAAGTCAATAATATATTATTTCCTCAATGATTTCAAACAAGGAATTCTTCATGAAAAATATATAAAATTATTTATATTTGAACAGAATGTTATCTCAATCTCTTAATTTTGGTTATCATTTAAATTACTTGAATATTATTGCAGTCCTTTTTAATAATTATTTCCTAATAGAATTATATTCAAGTAAATATTGAGTAAAAACAGAAGATAAATCCAAAAATAAATGATTAATCAATAAATTATATACACCATTTTAATATTAATTTTTAAAATCTTAATTAAACACTACTCTATCTCCAAATTTCAATGACTTTGAGATAGAGTGCGATAGAGTAAACCCCAAAACCCCATGATGCAAAATTGAGTAATTTATTTGAGTAGGATTTAGTAAATTAAAGTAAGTAAGTTCATACATTAAGTTATAAAGTAAGTAGTCAAATATTAATATTTTCTTTTATCAAAATAAACTTCATTGAAATGTTGTCATACAAATAATAGAGTCCAAGAATCTGAACAACCTTTACAGTATCATAATGGGAATCGAATCTCCCTATTATCGAGGTAAACTCTTATTCAAAAATTAATTTCTACACATTAATACTTTATTGTGCTATAGTCTGGCTTACCGATTGCTATAATCCATTCTGGTTATCTTGGTTATTAGGTTACTCCATATTTTTTATATCAGCTTTTTCGATGCTCGTTAACCTAATGCTCATTCATACTATTTTTTATGATGCCATAGTTGTTGTTCACTTGCTTTATATGCTCTGTACAAATTCCATTTACTTGCTCTATTATATTTTTACTATTAAATTACAGCCCTTTTTGTTTCTCTTCGTTCATTTTTTAAGATTGCCCCATCTAATTATCAAGCAAGCTTCTTTACGTGCTAGCTTAAATTTTCGCTTTAAATTTGATTTTCATTCAATAATTATTTCAAACTGTTGTATTGATCTGTAAATCTTTTAACATGGTGGCCAAGGATTCTTGGGATGCTAGCCCTATCATAGGCGATAAGGTTTTTATGTCTTATACCAAAACTGAAAAAGCATTTTGTATTTCATCTTTTCCATCATTTATTAGTTGTTAAATAACTTCAAAATCAATGAGGTCGACTTTATTTTACTAATCCTTAAATTAGTCACTGTTTTCTAAATTTGTTCATTTAACTTTTCATTCAATTTGCTATCTAATATTTCTGGGAGTTGAGTAAACAATTACTGTTTGAGTTCTGCCATTGCGTCATTAGTAAGTCCAGTGAAATGTTTACTAATTACTCGCTCTAATTAGTTAAATTCTGGGGAAGTAGAGTCTGACTCATTTTCAAAATCTTCAGAGCTTGTAATCACCTATTATGAATATAATGATTGGAGGCCAGATTAAATATTTCTATCACTTTGAACTTTATCTGAAGAATTAACTGAATTAGAGTCTTTAGATTTATTTTCTGTTTGTTCCATGTTTTGTTAACTTCTTTTATTGTCTTAAAACTTTTAGACTTATTTCATAGTATTTTATTTTATGGGAGTATATTTTTTACTTTCACTTTTTTTGGAATTAAGAGTAGTGATGAGCCAATTATTATGGACTTGTAATACTTCTTTTTAAAATCTTTTTTAGAGTGACATTTTTACATCTTTGTAAGTTTTTTTCCCAAGTATGTTTTATTATTTCAGATAGGACAAAATCTTATTTTTTTGTTCCTCCATTTTAAGCTCTTCCTATTGTTCTTCGTTGAAGAACTCTGCAGTATAGTTAGATGCTTCTTGATCAGAGATAATTTATTAATTCTTTTGGTCTATTATTAAATTATAATCTCAGTGAGAGGAACATAAGAGCGAAATGCCCAACTTCTCGACCTACACAAAGAACTTCATTTCAATCCTTATCAGAGGATCAAGACTCAAAGACATCATCGACATCATCGTCACCGAGTCTATTAACAACGATTGGGGTCACCTAACAATCTAAAAGATTATCTACGTTGCCAAAAAAGTTGCCCAGATAAACCCAACCCTAATCTTCAAACTCAGAAATGAAGCCAAGATCAGAGCTCAAAACCAAAACAACCACTACGTTGCAAACTGGCTAGAACTTCTAGCTCAGTCACTTTACCTAGTTTAAGTGAACAACAAATGGATTCCTAAGGCTTAACAGCCTTCTACTGATTTTGGAAACCTGGACGCCAAATCCCCAGAGTTTATTCCACAACCTTCTTCCCCTATTAACCTATAGGTTGATTTTCAACCACTTAATAGCGCCCTCTCACAATTCAACAACAGACTCTCACTCCAAGAGTCTTCAAACCTCAACCAACTATTCCTGCAGGAAGAGCAGGAATATCTAGCTTCCCAATGTGCCATTCTCAAAGCGCCACTGGATAAGTCAAGTTCTCTAGACTACGACTCAGAAGCTGACATCTCTTTTTACGAAGGAGGTGAAGAGGAACCCTTGACGTCTCTAAATACGTCATCGAACAAAATTCCTATTCAATAGGAACTTTTAACAACTATTAAGGAATCACCCTTTAATAAGATTTCCTACTAGGAAAAAATTTTAATAGATTCCTAATTAATAACAAAAATTTAATCATTATTAAATATGAGCGGCAAAGACATTGCAATGGCTGACAAAGCCTCAACAGACCTCAAAGCACTTCCAAACTACTACATCACCAAGACAGACAAAGCCTATCACGCCCTCGTTAATGAAGCCAATGATGGCACTAAAGTCTCAGCTAAGACCTTATTCAAGGCACTCGAGCTTAAGGAACAAATAGTCTCGCTCAGAATCCAAGCTGCAACCCAAGGACTCTCAAACACAATCGCCTACTACTTTGACCAGATTGAAGACATCATAGACAGAGAAACTAAGGCCTAGCACACAATAGCTAACGACCATAGCACACCCAAACAGATCAGAACCTTCCTTAAAACAATCGACAAACTTAGATCATACGATCAAGATGTCATCATGTACTGCGATACAGACCAAGACTTTATGCTCAACACAAACACCATCAGATTTAAAACTCCTTGGAACTTTTCCAAGAACCTCTCTAGCGACATCATCTTCTTCATGAAAGAAAATTTTAAATCCCTTATCTCCCTTGGTCTTATTAAATTCTCAGTTAAAGTCTTATAAGTTTAATCATCAATTAAATACAAACATGTTAACGACGAATCCGTCGCCATTTTAAGACAAGACCGTAGAAGACAAAATCAAAACAAGGGTAAGAATACGAAAAACAAACAGAAACAACAAAGAAAGCCCAAGAGAAACAACAACAGAAAGAGAAGAAACAACCAAAGGAACTGAGTTCCTTCTTAATGATATGCTCGGGGGGCCTTGAGCCCTCGATGCGAGTTAATTATTATTATTATTATTATTTATTCTTTTGGTCTTCTTAGACCTTTTGTTTAATTTATTTTTTACTCATTCTTTTATTATTAATAGGTTTATTTTTCTCTGACTTAAATAATAGCTGTTGTTACTAAACTTTGGCAACAATTTTTTTAAGTAGTTGCATCTTGAGGAAGTTCTCATTTATTCTAGAATTTAACTAATTTTAGATCATTAAACCTATTCTTATTTAAATTTAAATCACCTTTTAAAACTTTTTAAAAAGCATGTTTAAATTTAGATTAATTAAAAAGTATAACAAACTCTGTAAACTATAACAAACTCTGTAAAATCTAAAAAACTTTAACAAATTAATAAAAACTATAATTAACAACAATAAAAATTTGAATTTAAGCATTCTTATCAAAATCTAATGTTAAGACTAAATTAGATGGTCTAAGTATGGTATCTCATGAACTGATTGATTTAAGGATTGTAAAGATAGGGACAAAAAAACATACTGTATCTAAAATTAATTTTCTTAAAAAACTCATTTGTGTTCAAGAATTTGTGACTTTTGCATTATTATAGTTTTGGGACTCAAATTTACTTCTAATAGTATTGAAGGAATTCTATTTGTAAAGAAGTAAAAACTTTAACTCTCATAAACTTACTAAAACATTTAAGGGGTCTCAAAATGAAAATAATCTGAACTTTTTTAGCTAATTTATTTAAAAATTAATTAAAAATGTTTTAAGTTTGAGATTAATTAATTTTAGGTTGATTAGTTTATATAAATGAGCTTTAGTTATTCATTTTAGATCATAAACTTAATAGCCTATTAGATAGGTATTGTTAAGTGGGTTTCTTTCCTAGTCAATAACCCCTTCCTCATGGAGGTGCTTCACGAGCTTTTTGGAGTTCTAGAGGTCATCAATTTATTTTTTCATTTAACTCATCTCATCTCTCACCCTTTTATTTTAGTCCATAATTATCTATTTTGATTGAGAGGGTGAGTTAAGCTTTGATTCTTCCTATTCTGATGGTCATGACTTTCTTTTGGAATTTTGCTTTAATAGATGAGCCGACCTTCCCTTATTTACTAAAGTAACAACTAATCAAGTATGCACTTACCACTAAATGTGATTGAGTTATTTAAAGCTTCCGCAAATTGTGGTTTCATATGGACGAAGCTATTTTATGAACTATCCAATCTAATTCTTCTTTTCTCTTTAGCCTTTATATCATTTCTTTTACCTCATCAGAATACAAAGAAAGTAGAGCATCTGTTATCCATTTTTTATCGAGATGGAGCCAATCACATTGATAAGGCAAAAATCTCAGCAATGATGGTTTATTTTCAGCGTACTATAGAAAATCATCCGCTGTGAGTCCCTCTATTTATGGGACAGCAGATACTATAATATCACATCTTTTCAAATACTACATAGTATTAAAAGCTATATTATTACCTCTTTTTCACCCCTTAAAATACTTTTAAATAAGAATATATTTGAGCAGTTTATCTTGGGCAGATAAGCCCCTCCCTCTTAAGTTAAAAAGTCGTATAACTCTTTCTTATTTCAAATCTACGATTAGACCTTGCTTACATGTACTGCCTGAAGATAATTTTCCATTGAGCAAAATTTTCAAAAACAAGATAGAAAGTGTTTGAGATAAAAAGGCAAGCTTATTAATTAGTAGATTAATTTAATAATAATAAGTTAATAATTTTACTTAAATATGTAAATTGTTTTAAAATCAATTGATTCTTCTATAGAGAATTCATATTGGTTTAAAATTATAAAGATTTAAAAGGAAAATGGAACAAAACCCTAAACCAAATTTCAATTAGTTAGACATTAGAAAATTCTATCAATCGCAAAATAAGTCAGATAGTTATGATGATGAACTCGACAGCTTATCGTGTAGAGATGTTGCCAGTTAAGATTCATAATAAGAGGAAATAATAATAAGCAAAAAATCTTCTTTAATAGTATCTGGTGAGGAAACTCCAGATCCCCTGAACATGATATCTCTCACCCATTCTGATCTCTATAATCTCGAAAATAAAATTTTGTAAAATGAACAAGAACTTATAAACTTAAGTTATTCTCTATCCAAGAAGAATGCTGAGTTCATTTACAAAAGAATAACTTGAAGAAAGTGCATTAACAAAGGAATAAGTAATTGAATGTTAAAAAAAGCTTTTAAAACTTTTAGAGTTAAATGGTTCTTTTAAGTCCTGTGAAACATAAATATAAGATTCAAACACTAATTTATAAGGCTTAATGAAAATGAATTTTATATAACCTCAAGAAAACTTAGTTTTAAAATGAGGTAAGAATCGAAATATTACATTTATTGAAATTTTTAATTATTTTTTATTAGAAAAAAATCTTTAAGAGAATGAAAAGCAAAGTCGAAAATTAAAATAGCACAGTTAAATATAAGATCTATACTATATTAGAGAATGCACAAAAACTCAATTAATAAAGAGATTTAAGATAAGCATGTTTAAGCTTAATAAAGTATTAGAAACTAACAGTATAAATTAGGGGGATCAAGACCATATAGTATTTAATAAAAGATAAACAAGAACAAATCATATTAGATGGTTTATATAGAAAGCTTAAAAGGAAGAATTCTAAATGTAATCAGTCAAGTAGGTTCAAAATGAAATACAGCAATAAAAACTTGTTTTAGTGTCCTCATAATAAATTCGAAAAATCTTAAAGAATTAATTTTGAATGTGATTTAAAAAGGTTTATTAAATTGATTAAAGAGCAAACAATCTTGAATGTAAAAAACAGCGAAAACTTGCAGCAATGCATTACATCGACTCAATGAGTTAAGACAAGCTTTTGATTAACGTTGATGAGACCAGCTTGCAAAACCAGTCTTACCTAAGAAAATCCTTGAGCTTGAAAGGTGTGAGAAATTATAATTACAGATTGGTTAGAATGTTTAATGTCAACATTATTGCTGCTGCTTTTAGTGATGGGTGATTAGCGTATAGCTTGAACTTTGGAAAGAATAACATTATATCTTTTGTTTACTTCATCCTTTAGCTGATTTAGAACCAAGATTCTTCAACCCCTAATTGGAGGGAAAGAGTAATAATAATTTTTGATAATGCCACGTATCACAAAAGCGTATTTGTGTTAAAAAAATATAGGCTGTATAATCTTTCAATCATGTTTCTTGAACCTTATTAATTCAACCTTGCTCCAGTTGAAAAAGATTCCGCTATTAATAAGAAAGATACAATTTCATCACAAGACTCCCTCTCTTGAGAAGATTTTTTAAGCTAATTAATCACCTCTGTTAGTCTAATAGTTTTTTTGGATTAAGTAGTGCTTTTATAGTTGCTTAAAATCATCTCATTCTGCACTTATTTTGAAAGAATATTGAATAAAAGATTTTTAAATATATGACTTTGATGTTATTTATAAACTTAAATTCAACTAACTAATTATATAAAGAAGTAAAAATAATTAATTATTTTAATTTATTTCTTTAAATAACCTTAATCGATTAATTAACCCACAAAGTATTACTATTGTATTTGAAACAAAATTTTAAATAAATCAATTCTGTAATATTTACCTTTTCTATTTTTAAGATTAGACAATTATAATTAAATTTCTTTCAATACACTCTAATGATGTTAATATTATTTAAAATTTTAAATTCATTCGAAATTGAAACTTTGGGATCAACTTTGGTAATAAACTTTAATATCTTAAACCTAAGTTCACCCTGTATGTTAAATTAAATAAATTATATATATCAAACAATTTCTATTTATATTAAGCCCCTTTAATTTTTTTTCTTAGATAAGGAACCTTTCAAAATCTTTCCAGGATGCTTTCAGTAATGCAAGATTTTTCTTTCGACTTCTTTTTTAGAAACTTTTCAGCATCTCTTCAGGAATCTTTCATGAATATTTAAATGGTACGAAAAAATTTTAGATATAGGGGGAACTCAAATATAAACTTATATTAACTATTTATTTTAGATCATGTCCTGTAAAAGATAAATCAAAAAACGAGAAAAAGTGAAATAAGGCAAGGATGGAAAGTTAAAATGTTCTCACAATAAATCTTGCAAAGAAAAAAATGTGGGAGAGACTAAGAATGTAGTGTATATTCATGTCAGCAGAGATCATAAGAAACAAAGTTTAATCATCAATGCAGTCAAACCATTTATGTGCAGTTGGTCAAAACGATATACAAGAAAAGCTGATTAAGTATATCATTAGCAAAAAATAAGTCATGAAAAAGCAGAAATAGATTCTTTCGAAGTTGACGTGAGAAATATGAGAGAATGGATGAAACTTAGAGATTGTGCAGAACAAAAATATAATGGTGAAGTTTTCGATGTGATAATGTCGGACCAATCTCACCCAGACACCAGATACAACTTAGGTTATGACACAATGACTGACGAGGAGATTATGTCTATTCCAATAGAATTAGTCCAAGATAAAGGTTTTGTGTTTTTATGGACTACGAATGCTACAAAATCATTGTGTGAAACTTATCGGAAGGAGCAACAAAATTGTAACTACTGTAGATTGGCTAAAATCAGATGACGGAGAGAATCCAATAAGTGGTCTTGGCAGGGTACTTCAACATTGTAAGGAAGAATGCGTAGTTGGAATGAAGGACGACATGGCTTACATAAGTGCAAAGTTTAATTTACAGAAAATCAAGAAAGCTTTCATAGACATGAGAAGACTCGGTTCATATAAACCTACTAAAATTTATGAAATGATTGAAGAGTTTTGCCCTGGTGGCCACTTCCTAGATGTATACGCTAGTTGGATAAACAGGAAACATGGTTAGGTCGGATTTGGACTAGAATCTAAAAGAATGCTTAATTTGGAGCACAAAGAAGGAGTCTGAGTAAGTGTCATATATTGTTGCAGAAGAGAATTTCATATATTTAAAGCTCAATTAATATTAATTGTTTACTCTAAATTTTAAAATTCCTTGTTAATTATAAATTACTCGAATTATATAACACTAAATAAAAACAGAATTAAGTTTTTAAAAATTATGATGTTATTTGTTATTGTTAAGTTATTAATTTAACTTTATCAATAATTTAATTATTCAGAAATAAATATTTAAATTTATTTGCCTTTTTTGATTATATTTATATATTTATTGTAACACTTATTTATTAAATGATATAACATCATATTTTTTAAAACTTAATTCTGTTTTTATTTAGTGTTATATAATTTGAGTAATTTATAATACTCTATCACATTCTCTAATTCATTGAAATTTGGAGATAAAGTAGTGTTTAATTAGATTTTAAAAATTAATATTAAAATGGTGTATATAATTTATTGATTAATCATTCATTTTTGGATTTATCTTCTGTTTTTACTCAATATATGTTTTTAATAAGATAAATAAACTGATATTTAGTCCATATTGTAAAAAATAATATTGAACTAAGAAACTCATTATAAACTCTCATTTAAAAACATCAATTTCATAGCGATTAAAATTTTAATCGCCTTTTCTCTCCTTGCAGTCATATCATCATCATTCACATCATCAATAGGACTCATAAAATCCTTTTAACTTCAACTTACCGCTAATGGTCTTTGAAGGTTGCTCTTAATTAAAGATGATTTGATTTAACCACAAAAATAGATGACAAATTGTGATAGAGTTTTTGCTTTTTAATTCCTTATAAACTTCTATACTTTCTCAGTAAGTTTTATAAACGAAAAATTTCTCTTACTTTTGAAAAGTTAATATAAAAAAAAATATATTCATAATTGCCTTAAAATGTTAAAAATCCTCATAAAGAAAAACCATTTTTGTCTACAAAAAATTCAATCTTTAATGAGCAATAGTAAAAAGGGATATACATGAATTGGTTGCTAATGATGAAAAAAGATTAAGAAACTTTTATAGAAAAACACATTAATGTGAAAAATCAATAATATTTAGTTAATTATTTGTCATAAATATTATTTCAAATATTATTCATTAAAGTAATCAAATAATAATTGTTAATATTAATATCTTAATTACCACCTTCTCTTGCAGCTTTAGAATTTTGCATGCAGGATGCATTAAAAGTTATCCTAAATTATGCATATTCTTCTATTTGCCTCCTCATTATTGATTCAGTATCTTTTCTATACATTAATTATGAGATAATTTTGGTGAAATATTATGAAAAAGTTAGTATTGTCAAGGTTATAGAGAATAGCAATATTCTAACTCTTTATTTCTTCTTATTAATTATTAAGCTGCTGCTTTCAAATGAAGTTTTAGTAAATCATTATTAATTTATTAATAAACCTAGATTGGTTGATGCTTAAAGGCAACTAACAATCTTGATTTATTTATTATCCTAGTTAAAATTATCTTCTCTAAAGATTCATATAATTTTTTAAATAAAAATTGATAGTATTATTTGAATTTTTTTTATATATTTAATAGCAAGTTTACTAGTGAAAATATATAAGACTAAAAATGAAATTTAAAAAATATATTAGTAAACATGTTTCTAAAAATTATTGCTTATTCATAATTAATAAAGAAAGAGTCTGTCAATTATTATGATCAGTATATTTTCGTTAAATTCTAAACAAAACGTTTTTCTTCATATCTTCAAGTACTTTAAGCAAAATTTCTAATAACTTCATATATCTATTAACATATACATTACTATAATTATTAAATTTTAATGGCTATTTTTTTAAAAAAATATCAAAAGTTAAATGTGTTCATTTTGGTTATTATTTCTACTCCTAATGAATTAAATAATAGATAATAATAGTTGACTCAGATCAAATGCTCTAGAATCCCAAACTTTTATTGCATTTAGAGCAGTTACAGGTGAGACCAATTTTTAAACAAATGAAAACTGAAGTTATATATAATTTTGCTAAACAATTGTTGATAACTCTAAGAAGAATTAAACATTTTATTAATCTTTTTCTTAAAATACCCCTTTATCATTAATTACGATAATAATAATAAGATCACATTGAGATCTCTGGGGACACCCGATAATTTATATATGTTAATATATAAGGGAAAAGCACTTTTCATGATTAGAGTGCTCTTTGTTGTTCGCACTATTTCATCCTACTACTCTGATGTCGCTTTCACTTTCTCTTCTTCTTAAT
>ARYC01017236.1:0-30651 GCA_000711775.1 Oxytricha trifallax
ATGAATGTCGGACCAATCTCACCCAGACACCAGATACAACTTAGGTTATGACACAATGACTGACGAGGAGATTATGTCTATTCCAATAGAATTAGTCCAAGATAAAGGTTTTGTGTTTTTATGGACTACGAATGCTACAAAATCATTGTGTGAAACTTATCGGAAGGAGCAACAAAATTGTAACTACTGTAGATTGGCTAAAATCAGATGACGGAGAGAATCCAATAAGTGGTCTTGGCAGGGTACTTCAACATTGTAAGGAAGAATGCGTAGTTGGAATGAAGGACGACATGGCTTACATAAGTGCAAAGTTTAATTTACAGAAAATCAAGAAAGCTTTCATAGACATGAGAAGACTCGGTTCATATAAACCTACTAAAATTTATGAAATGATTGAAGAGTTTTGCCCTGGTGGCCACTTCCTAGATGTATACGCTAGTTGGATAAACAGGAAACATGGTTAGGTCGGATTTGGACTAGAATCTAAAAGAATGCTTAATTTGGAGCACAAAGAAGGAGTCTGAGTAAGTGTCATATATTGTTGCAGAAGAGAATTTCATATATTTAAAGCTCAATTAATATTAATTGTTTACTCTAAATTTTAAAATTCCTTGTTAATTATAAATTACTCGAATTATATAACACTAAATAAAAACAGAATTAAGTTTTTAAAAATTATGATGTTATTTGTTATTGTTAAGTTATTAATTTAACTTTATCAATAATTTAATTATTCAGAAATAAATATTTAAATTTATTTGCCTTTTTTGATTATATTTATATATTTATTGTAACACTTATTTATTAAATGATATAACATCATATTTTTTAAAACTTAATTCTGTTTTTATTTAGTGTTATATAATTTGAGTAATTTATAATACTCTATCACATTCTCTAATTCATTGAAATTTGGAGATAAAGTAGTGTTTAATTAGATTTTAAAAATTAATATTAAAATGGTGTATATAATTTATTGATTAATCATTCATTTTTGGATTTATCTTCTGTTTTTACTCAATATATGTTTTTAATAAGATAAATAAACTGATATTTAGTCCATATTGTAAAAAATAATATTGAACTAAGAAACTCATTATAAACTCTCATTTAAAAACATCAATTTCATAGCGATTAAAATTTTAATCGCCTTTTCTCTCCTTGCAGTCATATCATCATCATTCACATCATCAATAGGACTCATAAAATCCTTTTAACTTCAACTTACCGCTAATGGTCTTTGAAGGTTGCTCTTAATTAAAGATGATTTGATTTAACCACAAAAATAGATGACAAATTGTGATAGAGTTTTTGCTTTTTAATTCCTTATAAACTTCTATACTTTCTCAGTAAGTTTTATAAACGAAAAATTTCTCTTACTTTTGAAAAGTTAATATAAAAAAAAATATATTCATAATTGCCTTAAAATGTTAAAAATCCTCATAAAGAAAAACCATTTTTGTCTACAAAAAATTCAATCTTTAATGAGCAATAGTAAAAAGGGATATACATGAATTGGTTGCTAATGATGAAAAAAGATTAAGAAACTTTTATAGAAAAACACATTAATGTGAAAAATCAATAATATTTAGTTAATTATTTGTCATAAATATTATTTCAAATATTATTCATTAAAGTAATCAAATAATAATTGTTAATATTAATATCTTAATTACCACCTTCTCTTGCAGCTTTAGAATTTTGCATGCAGGATGCATTAAAAGTTATCCTAAATTATGCATATTCTTCTATTTGCCTCCTCATTATTGATTCAGTATCTTTTCTATACATTAATTATGAGATAATTTTGGTGAAATATTATGAAAAAGTTAGTATTGTCAAGGTTATAGAGAATAGCAATATTCTAACTCTTTATTTCTTCTTATTAATTATTAAGCTGCTGCTTTCAAATGAAGTTTTAGTAAATCATTATTAATTTATTAATAAACCTAGATTGGTTGATGCTTAAAGGCAACTAACAATCTTGATTTATTTATTATCCTAGTTAAAATTATCTTCTCTAAAGATTCATATAATTTTTTAAATAAAAATTGATAGTATTATTTGAATTTTTTTTATATATTTAATAGCAAGTTTACTAGTGAAAATATATAAGACTAAAAATGAAATTTAAAAAATATATTAGTAAACATGTTTCTAAAAATTATTGCTTATTCATAATTAATAAAGAAAGAGTCTGTCAATTATTATGATCAGTATATTTTCGTTAAATTCTAAACAAAACGTTTTTCTTCATATCTTCAAGTACTTTAAGCAAAATTTCTAATAACTTCATATATCTATTAACATATACATTACTATAATTATTAAATTTTAATGGCTATTTTTTTAAAAAAATATCAAAAGTTAAATGTGTTCATTTTGGTTATTATTTCTACTCCTAATGAATTAAATAATAGATAATAATAGTTGACTCAGATCAAATGCTCTAGAATCCCAAACTTTTATTGCATTTAGAGCAGTTACAGGTGAGACCAATTTTTAAACAAATGAAAACTGAAGTTATATATAATTTTGCTAAACAATTGTTGATAACTCTAAGAAGAATTAAACATTTTATTAATCTTTTTCTTAAAATACCCCTTTATCATTAATTACGAATTATATGGACTAAACCGTAAAATATTTAATATATAAGGGAAACACTTTTCATGATTGAGGCCTTTGTTGTTCAGCACTATTTCATCCTACTACTCTGATGTCGCTTTCACTTTCTCTTCTTCTTAATGATGATTTTGGTCTTCTTTGACATAATATTCTTGATGATTATGGTTCTACTAGAATACTATTGGTATGTATTCTAGAGCCTACATAGTCCAATATATTTGTAAAAGTGGCTTCGTATTCCATAACCTATTTAATAATTAGCAAATGTCTCAAGGTAATGCTACAAAAATTCTTAAGGTTTTTCCAGTTGCCTACTATTGAATTATCAATGTACATCCTCGGTTTGGGTTTGTTATTTATTATAATTTATATTAAATCCCAAGCATTAATAAGATTTATATCTTAATTTCTATTTCTGATATGGATCTTGTCAGGTTGTCACTTCACTCTATTTTCTGTTGAAGAGTTGTCTTTCCCCTAATGTTTTATTCCAACCATTAAGCACTTGTTTAGTCATTGGCGAGTTCATTCTGTGACTGGAGTTGGTGTGTACTTGTTTTATACAATATATCATTCTTATATGATACCTATTGTATGTTAGGGTCAGTGATAGGTACCTTTGTGGTTTGTCAAAAATAATTTTGTTTGTAGATTGGTAGACTGTTTCTCCCTATTTAGTACTGGTGGTGCTTCTACTCTATTTTATTCAGTTTTCTCCTATTTAGTAGGGAAAATGATTGAGGAAAGTGATCCTTAAAATATGGGAATTTATTGTACGTGTCTCTGGGTTTTTTTGTGTGCCTATCAACTGTGCAATACTGATGTCAGGATTAGAGAGTTCTTGTCAAAGCATAGTTTTTGGCTTGGAATATATAAACTTACCCTTTATGTCAAATGAAGGCTATACTGTGTTAGTGTTAGTAAATAACATTGTATTTGAGGCCTTAGGTGTATTAATATTTTATTGTTGAAATAGATATTGAATCTGGGCTGCTAATATTTTATTTCTCGTTATTAAAAAGGGAATTAACCTTAATTTTTCTATTAGCTACCTTTGGTCTTAGGCTTCATTGAAGAGACTTTATTCATAGTTAGTCTCAAACAAACATTTGAAGACTAATTGTTTTGGTTGGTGAAATGTAGGAGTGTTGGTGTGGGTTTCCTGTTTATTACTTTTGGACTTCCTTATGTTTATTTTCTTCTCGATTGTTTCTATGAATCTTTTTGAGAAGTAGTCCGTCATGTTAGGTTTATCTAGTGAACACGTTAAAAGGTTAGCCTCTTAGTGAATGAGGTCTATCCTTAGGAGTCTGATGATTGCGAAATCAGCTAATTTCTATTGTTAGTCTTCATTGAAGAATGACAGTAATTATCCCTCGTCTTTATATAGACTTTCTCCTTCCATTTTGGTGGAGTAGAGAGGTAGGTGTTTTGAATGCCTTGTTGGAGTCGTGTAGCATTGGTGATTTAACGTTAAGACCTCAAAGCAAGTTTAATAGCAATTTAATATTCCCCCTTATCAATTTCGTTTATCATATTTTCTAAGCTTATTTCATAAATTATATCTTAATATTTATTCATTAAATAACCTATTTATTATACAAATGATAATAATTTTTACAATCTAATACTAATAACAATTGTAATTAAATTATGTTATTAAGAAGACTGAAACCTCTCAAATATTATAAAAAATAAAGAAAGTCTTTGTAATATAACTATAAACTTTTTATTGTAATATGTTTTTTTTTATATTTAAAGCTAAGAATATTTATCCAAGTTTATTTATTAGAATTTAAATTTAGATATAAAATTCTCGTTATATTTTTTATGTTGCAAGATTTGTTAACTAAATGGAATACTATAAATAATCAGTCATTGGACTATATAAATATGAAAGTATGTATGTATTATCTGTAAGTTTAAGTAAATATCCATCTTTATTTCATGAACTTAGCATTATTATATTCATAGAAGATGTTTTAGTAGAATTTTTGAAATAATAGTCATGTTTAAATTAATAAAGTAAAAATCTCTAAATATAATTAAAAATATTTTAAATCAATTTACTATATTTCTCTCTCTTGATATTGAACTCTCTTCCAAATCAAATAAATTCTTAGTAATGTTGTTACAGCTTACATTGAAGAACATGCAAAGTTTGATTCTTTTTCATATGAAGTTAACTTAGTTGTTATTTTTGATAAGTTTATCTCATCAAAATGTTTAAATCCCGTGAGATCATTGTGTGCTACATTGATTCCATAAAAGCAATACATAAAAAAGAGCTAAAACTGTAAAAATTAGGATAAATAAATACATTTGCTCATATTTCTTTACTAATGACCGATATATGAATCGATTGCATAAATTGTCGATAATAGCTATAAATTGGTTAGCTAAAATTTTTGAAAAATAAATCGAATTTTAATTGTAAATTAACAAGAATTATAAATTGTTCAGAGCTCATCACATACAGATACCCATCCTTCCCTTAAATTATTCTTTCGAGCAAAAAGTTCGATGTACCATCACCTGGACAAAGTTTCTCCATAATATCTTTAATTGCTTCCTGCTTTTCTGAGCTTTATCCTGGAACCTCTTCAATAATGTCATCAGCTAAAAAGGCGTTCATGTTAGGAGGTATGCTTCCTTTTAGCCCGACAAGGCAAATTTCTTTGCTGTGCCTAAAATGGAATCCTGGCCTCTTTTTATATTTTTTCTACGACCCTTTCTTGATCCAGCATATACTGTCTACTATTCTAAAATTTTTCTATTAAAGTAATAATTAACTTACCTATATCCCTTGAGAAGCATAAATGCAATTGCATCCACAAATTTTTAGCGACAGTCCACATTAGTAAATATCCCTCATCTTGCAAGTCTTCTATTTCTAGGTTATATAATTTCTCAGTCGAGAGTGTATTATATGGGATGAAGTCCTGTCCTGTTTCTGTAATAAAGTTTATTCCCCAGGCGAAATCAATCGATACTACTTAAAATTTTTTATTTGTAAACTTTTTGTGAACCTCACCAATATTCTTACAGGTGCCACTTTTTGTTAAATCAGCTTTTATTGGAATTGAAGGAATTTTTTATTCAAAGTTTTGAGTGATTCTAAATTGATTTCAGCTAATTATAATTAATTCGAGTACAATTTAAAAATTTAGACATACTCCTTCCTTTCGCTCTATATCCTTTACTATAAATCCTAAATATGTTAATCGTGGGAGTCTTTAATTTTGCTTACAATTTCCAGTTTGATTTACTATTGTCATACTTTCAAAACCCCAATAATTTCTGAGACTGTTTCATTAATGAATGAGAAGTAGGACACCAATGGTAGCGAGAAAGGAAAGAAAGAGCATAAAATAATTATATATTCCTGGTTAGTTTAATCCCCAGTATTAATTTCTGTAAAGCATTAAATAATAATAATGAATGAAAAGCATTTATTAAAAAATAATATTTGTTTAAGTTATGGTTCCATGTCTTTCACAGTTATTTCTTATTAGAATTCTAATAGTTATTGAAAAATATTTTAATTAGTAAATTCAATTTATTTAATCTCAATTTTTTAAGCTTTTAAAGCTGTTTTATTTCTTTCACTTTTATCTTTTATGGATCGATATATTCAATTATAAGCTTTTCTGCCTTTTTACATTCCTTAGTCAATTTTGATGTTGAAACAAGGTGTTGAATCATCATTGATTTAAAGTTTAATTGTTCTAGTATTAAAAGTTCATTATTAGGCTGTTTGTTATTATTATTTTCTAAATACCCAACTTATTTGCAGAAGTCTTGATTTTTAAACTACTGAAGTACTTAATTAAACTCATTTTTAAATTAGTCTTATGAACTATTCTCACTCTCATAAGATTCATAACCATTGTTAATTAATTGAAATTTTTACTTTTACTCTTATTGCTTTAATTTCGAGATTTAATTTGAAGTTTTGACTTTCTAAATACTAACCTTTTCATCTGTAATTCTATAATCTCTATCTTTCTTAATCTTGAATCCATGAATTTGAATCCCATTTTCAATTAGTATGTTTTTATGGCAATTCAAAACGTGAGAAGTAATTGATTTTGTATTCACTATAGAGTCAGGTTTGTTGTTACTTTCGCAGTATAGGCATAAATATACTTTACTTAATCAAGCTGTTATTATTAAGTTTCTTCTACTAGATTGGCGTGTTTGTTTTAACCATTATAATATTCTGTGAAGAGAGGTTAACTATTATTTGTAAAGTTATTATAGTTTAATTTATTGAAACTTGTTAGTTATTTTATGTGAAAAAAAAGTCTTTAAATATTTATTATTTCTAAATTATTGACTCTGAGTTTATTTCTACAATTTTATACTATTCTCAATTTTTTAGCAAATTATCTTGCTTAAAGTTAATTTATTATACAAATACATCATCGAAGATTTTGCTCTTTAATTGCTGAATGGATGACAACAGATTTTAGTAAACGGGATATAATTTTTAATATAAAATCCAATAAGCCATCAATTTATTTATTGAAAACTTATCTAGGATTTTAATCTGAAAAAGTTAGTTTTGTAATCCCTATACTGTTAATAAACCGTTTTTTATTAATTTTGAAGAGTAAGTTTCTTTTTCCTTCGCAATCTACATAGTTCTCAAATTAAATTTCATACTTTTTTAATACATTTAACAGTTTTTTACCAATAAATCGCTAATTTATTTTCAGTTTAAGCTTGGAAAGTTTCACTCTATAAAGATGATCGCTTGCCCTTCTTAATTGATAAACTACACCAATTATAATAATTATCATCGCTTGAGTTTCTCTAGATTAAAATTTATAAAAAGACAGCATTAAGCTAATAATAAGCATAAGGTAGAGAATTATTTAGAGTAAGTTCATTTATATTATTTAACAAAACACTTGAATCAATTAATTAAACAAATACTATCAAAATACATTTTACAATAGGTTTTGGGGCCTAGCTTATAAGCTCATATAAATATGATTTATTTTTAATTTAATTCAGCTATAAATAAAAGTTTTAATTAAAAGTACAATTCAATTTATTGATTTTCTAAAAGTATGAATGCTGTAATTAAAAATAAGAATTATAATTTGCATGTATAGACAATACAAAAAATATTAGCAGCACCTTCAAATTTACCTAAACTATTTTAATTTAATTAAATGTGTGTAATCAATAAATCTATTTAAATTTTTTATTATTTAATTCTTTATAGAGCTTATAAGCTCAAACGTATGATAAAAATGTTTTAATTAAATTATCACATTAAATTAAATTTGCTATAAAAAGTCTATTGATTTTGTCCTAATTTTATCCAAAATATATTATGAGTTTTAATCAAAAATATCCTACAGCCCTTAATATAAACCCCAATTAATTTCATTAAGTTCTGAAAATCAATTGATTTATTATTCAGAATTAAATTCCCATTAATAATTAAATATTTTATTTCAGAGCTTATATGCTCATATAGGTCGGGCTTATTAGCCCGGCCCCAAAACCCTTTAAGAAAATTTACAATTGTAATTTCTAATGAGTTTTAAATTTAATTTCTACTTTTTAATAAGTTAAAAAGTTGTATAATCTTTATTTGAAAAATAAAAATTTATTAAACTTTGTTTATACATTGATACCTTATTTAAATTAGCTATTATTTAGCTAATAATTTTTTGAAACTTATTATAAGATGTATTAGATTGAGTTATATGGAACTTTTGAAGTAAATTAATAGCAACACCAGATTAAATTGGGTTTATAACTTTCGTGTAATAAAACATGGTTTTGATATCTCATTAACATTAGACTTACCTAATTGAGCCCTCAAAAAAAAGTGCAGATTGGTAATTAAGCGTCCTGCACTGGACTATCAAGTCCTTTCAAATATCTGTTAAAACCAAGTTATGCATAGCTGTTGTGACTGTATTAATAAAGCATGATAAAGCCCAGCGAGTATCTAAGCCTTATATTATACTTGCAATGGTATGTAGTTAATTTAGTGTAACCTTTTTCCTATATTCTTGCTTGTTAGCTATGAGGCTATCTTAAAATTGAACTCCTTAAAAAGTGTCGAATAAGTTTTTCTTTTTAACCTAAGAGAAAGATCTCTCTACTGGCGCAAGATTGAAATGATAGGGACCTAAAAACAAAGTCGGAATATTGAGTTGTCTTAGCTTTTTCATTATAAGGGCGCTTCTGTGATACGAAGCATTATCAAGCATAAATAGAGTCGTGCTTCTCCAATCTGCGTTTTACTTTTATAGGAGATTGATAATTTGCATTATAAAGTAGAGAACAATTTAGCTATTTGTTTTGCCTTTACTGACTGTAAAATAAGCATTATTATCAGATGATAGTCCAGCAAGAATGCCAATAGAGTCAAACCTTTTTGATCCTGTACTGTGATTCAGACGCCCTCTTCTTTACCAAGATTTAGACCTATGCTCACTAAACCTTATTAAACTTTCGTCATTATTTATTATTATTTTCCCTTCATATAGTGTCTATATATAATAGAATGCAGCAACTTATCGTTGGAGCTTGGATTTAATCATATTAACTCTTGGGCTTAAGAAGTATTATTTTCTAAAACTAAAACCTAGCTTCTTTTTCATGTATGCCCTTAATGCAGAAATTGAAACTCTGGAGTTGATCTTCTCCAAGATTTACTTTAATAACTCTTTACAACTCTAAATACTGTGATGACTGTCAATATATTCTTGAATAAAATTCTGGACTCGAGGGGTAAATGCTTTAAAGGATGGTTTTGTTTGACTGCTCTAACTAATCAAGTTATTCTAGGTTTATCTTTATAGTATTTTAAGGTGTTTGTATGACACTCTAAAGCGTTTGCCTAAGGTTTTTAATGGTATATTTTAATTACTCATCAAGAGTTTTACAATTTTATCCTATGTTATCACTAATTGCCCTCCCCTTTAGTTGGAATTTGTGGATTCCTATTATTATTAACTCATAGCTAAGGATTAACTTTTCTATTCAAAAGACTGTATAAGTTTTTGTACTTTTCCTTTGAACGAGGCCTTAAAGGATTGATTAACCTCTTGTTATCGCTTGAGAAAATCAAGAAGATGCGATTCATCCAAAGTTGTAAGCTTCTTGTATCTCTTTAATATTATAATTGCTTTCAAAATTGCTTGCATAAGAGCTCAAAAATCAAACAACCCTTAAGATTCCACAAACTCCTAATTTAGTAAGGCGGCATCTCTAGGGTCTTAAATAGGGTACTTGGGACCCTGTGCTGTCATTTAGTCAAGGCTCAGCTTTTCTAAATGTGAAATATCTCTTATACAAAGCTTCTTTATTTAGATAGGTTGCAAAATCTATGCGTTGGTTTGTAATAGGTTGGTGGTAAGGTAAGAATGAATTTCATTTTAAACGTCGTTTGTCAAATTTTCTTCTTCAGATGATTAGCTTTCATCATCTCTAAATTCATCATCTGGCTTTTTTTTCTTGTTGAAGAAGTCGGTTATTTTTGTTTTGAGTTTATTGATTTGTTCCATAGCTCTGGCAAAGTATTTATTGTTTCTGGAATCGAGGTTCTATATAGAGAATACTTTTTAGCCTCATAGAATTCTTTGTATTAAATACTCCCTATTTATTAATAATTATGAAACAATTAAGGTTAAAAGCAATTATTATTTTAAATATATTTAAACTTGTACTTACAACCAGGACTACATGCAGAACCAATCAGACTCGGCCGAGGTGAATGTAAACTTAATAAGGCAACGGATTGGAAGCAAAAAGGAACTCTATGAGTTTCTCACTTAGGAGTGCAACGCTTATTTGCCAAAGCTTACATGTACCAACATCTACTTCCTTAAAAGCATCGTTAATGGAGAAAAAAACGTAAGAATACTCTCAATAACCGATATAGTACTTAAGAAGAAACGAGGTAGTCGTGACTGCAATTCCTTAGATAGAGGGTCTCACCTTCGATGACTTCATAAACTTTGCTTAGCAGAACTAACAGATCCTGTAATTCTTACCTGACTAATGCGATTGGCATCACTTGGACCGCCAGTGGATTTGTGATGTCATGATGACTATTGATCCATAAGGAACTTTGAGGATGGTTCAATAAGCCAAAGAAAATCGAAGAGATAGACTTAAAAAGTATCAAAATATGATTGTTGGAATGAGGCCTGAGTTTTTACAGGCACTTAATAACACCCTAAGCTTTAGCAGTAATTTTTTTATTTTAACTTATCTAAAATAGCTCACAAGGGTAGATCTGCATTCCTATTGAAGCCGAGTTCTTAGAGAAAAAGACGCGTGAAAGAGCTCGAAGAGGTGAAGCATGAAGAGCAGCAATTAAATCAGAGCAAGTAGAAGTATCTATAGCAAAACAAACGAGTGAGAGAGGAGCTTACTGGGCTCCAAGAATAATTAGATGAGCTAAATGACTATAAAAATTTAGTTATGCAATTACATTAGAGTGGAATTATCAATGAAGAGGGGAACCCGCTTATGCCACCCCCCAACCACAACGACTCGAACAATAATATGCAATGACTAGAATGAAGATAATATTTAGGTTGTTAACTTATTTAAAAACTAATTAAACATTGCACTAATTTTTTTAGTTAAGCCCTTTTTTTATGAACATCCCATGTTAGCATACATTTACTGTGGTTAAGTCAATAAACCTATCTACTTCGAGTCATTCTTTTACCTGATAAACTCTCCCTCTGCATTTTATGGGCTTTCATTGGAGTTTCAGTTACGTTTGGCTCAACAATATGATCGTTGTTATCTTTCACTTAGGCCTCTTTGTGGCTCTAAGTTTGTTTTAAGGTTTTTATTTTTTTTCGTTAGATTTTAGAATTGATTTTTACACCCTTTTTTAATTCAAATTAGAACTAATACTTGAGTGGATTTTGGCGTATTGATCTATCTCCATTATGTTTTCTCTTTTCTGAACTTTCTTGGATTGTACTTGTTTTTTGATTCGGCCACTTTTTTCAAGTATCCAGCATCAGCGTCTATAGATTAATTATTCTCTATTAAAGTACATATTCTACACCCTTCTTCTTCTTTAAATCATTTTAACCATGGCTCTAAGTAATGGAACTTGCAATTTTATTTTGTTAAGTTTGATTTTAACTCTCTACGATTTCGATATCTTTTCAAAGGCACTAATTTCCCTTTATTCTTAATCTAGGTTATAATTTTCATTAATTGAAGTTGTAGCTGCTGAGATTTCATTCTCTTTCTACTTTAATATTAGCTCAAAATTGTTTAGAGATTTGAAAAAATTTTATGACTTTCATTTTCCAGAAAGTCTTGTCTGAAAAATTGCTTGTTCAAAAGTATCTTGTGAGCCACTAATTAATATCATGTGTCTGTATTGCCCCTTGTTTTCGAGCCTACCAACTCTCCCTATTATTTGCTCAGTTTGCCATTTAGATAATTGATAAAAATTGATAAAATTTCCAGAATTAAATGAATAATCAAGAATTTATAAACGCTATTTTATTAATAATTTTATTTAAATATATTGTAGGAATACATTCGATTTGGGAAAATGAATTAAAATTAAATTAATTAAATATTAAAATCATGGCAGTTATCAAATCCAAAGTGACTTAAAATTCAAAAATAAATGGATTCTACGGTAGATACCGCAATTTGAGCTGGACATTACTATTGGAATTATTCCCAAATCATCCAAGGAAGCGAGATATTTTGATTTTGAGCTAACTCCAAAAAATATTATAATGGGTTTTTCTCGCTTGGGTGATTAGATAAATTTATTATAGCAATAACAACCACCGTCTCATTTTTAATGCGCTATCCAGAGAGTATAATTTTGTCAGGGTTTGGAGACATTTTCCAAAAACATAACTGAAGGTAATTAATAATTAATTAATTTTAATTTTAATTCATTTTCCCAAATCAAATGTATTCCTACAAATATTAAAATGGCACGTATCTCGAAATAGATGAAATTTTAAGATACCTGCCAAATAAATCGAATTAATTAATCAAATTCAAATTAAGTCTATATAAAAGAAACTATCTTTTAAAAATATTAAAGTTCATATTATAATTTTTAAATTTATGCCTGTAAACATATTAAATAAATATTCTATATTAAGAATTTTGAAATGCTTTAGTTTACTTTATTATTTTATTAACATTTTATAAATTACTTATTAGAATAATATGAACTTTAATATTTTTAAAACATAATTTCATTTAAATAGACTTAATTTAAACTTAATTAATTAATTCGATTTATTTGGCACGTATCTCAAAATTTCATCGATTTCGAGATACGTGCCATTTAAATATAATTAAATAAAATTACTAATAAAATAGCGTGTATAAATTCTTGATTATTCATTTAATTCTGGAAATTTTAACAATTTTTATCAAATACATCGCTAATAATCAAGTAAAGCCCTCCATAATCCTCAATCTCCTTTGTAGTCGGCAAATCTGCACCCCTACCTTGAATTTCAGTAAGTAATAGAACACTATACCGTTTGTTGCTATTCTATATTTTAAATTTTCCCTCAAGGTACGCATCAACCTTCGACCCCTTTACCCCCTTCATAATGTAAAACTAGAGTTCGTTGAACTTTTTGAAATATTACTCAATGATAGAGTATGTCCCCGAAGACACTATAATTACAGGTGTTGACAAAGTTTGTTTCATGCACAGTTCATAAATACTCTTACAATATTCTTGCTGACTTCCATTATACAATAAGTTTTATAACTGACATCTGCGATCATACCAGCAAGGGGAATTTAATTTCCTTTTGCTTGAATGCTATCTCTAAGCAAGTTTCCTCCTTTTAAGATAGAGAAGAGCCAGTAAGTCCAATTAATTATGAGCAAGTTTTAAAGCATTTTATCCAATCTGCCATTAGTTAAGTAGAGCCTTCAAATATCACCCAGTCATACTCATCTATGATTAACACAGATATTTCTTAAGTCATAAAGTAAATTCCTAGCTAATTTCCATATTGGTTGTAAATTAATCTTGAAATTACTAATTTATGATGAATTTTAAGGAATCTTTTTTTCGTCCCGTAAAACTAGATAGTCATTTTTGCCTAGGATAATAGTATTAAGCTACTTCTATACACACAGTGTCACGCCTATCATAGCGCACAACAGAGTCTTGCCATTTCCTATTCCGAAATTTATAAACTCGTACCTACTTTAGCTCCACATAACATAGCTGAGACACAACTTTTGCAAAGATAAAAAGTTAAAACCCAGTTATTACTCCAAGGTCCTTATTTGATCACCTTGCAAAGTCATATTTTCTTGGAGATCACAGCAAAAGTTAAAAGCATCTTCATTGCCTTTGTTTAACTTTTTAAATTTCCCAACCATTTTGTAAAACTATTAACCAGTTAAATCCTCAACCTGCTTTGGGTTTTTTAGGATCTGTTTCAAAGCTATTTAATTTCCGCTGATCAAGTCAGCAATAATATCCGGGCGGTTTTTTATCCCCTTCTCGATTTAAATGAAGGTAACTTATCTTACAACGTTCACAATTTCGGTTAGCTTCCCGATCCAGTTTGGATTGCGCTCCTTGAGTTCAACTGATACTTGGGCTATCAACAATGAAAAGTCACTCTGGTCAAGATACTCCCATTTTTTAATGAATATGTCTTTAATACTATTGATCATAGCGTCAAGGTCTAAATAGGTTTTTGATTGACTCAGAGCGCATATTTACACAAAATCGCCAACAACATTAACAGGAATTTCTCCTATTAACCTCAGCCCTTTGTTTTATTTTAAAACTTAGATGAATGGCTTGTTTAAGCACTGTAGAGTATTTGGTAGCAACCATATTACCTGGGCATCAACTTGGAACTATGCAAATGTACCAACCATCAACGGAATAATTCCGATATTTTTGCTATCTAGCAGCACTAACTCCTCTTACAGTTGAGAGAAGAATTCAACTTCATTTATAAAGATGCAATTAGCAAGTCCAAGAGTTTACTCAGAATTTGGCCTTTAAGTCAGAAAGACCATCGATTTTTTAAGCAAGTCTTATTTTATGAAAATTAACTCGTTTCTGTAATAGAGCAATGACTAAACAAACAGTCTTGTTTTTATTTGCAGGTCCATTTTCAAATTTTAGTTGAGTTCATGAATAAGACCAAACATGCCCTCACAAAATGTAGAAGAGCATGTAGTCTTTAGGTTTATTAAAAACTTCAACAAGCTTTAAGTGTTTCTCTGTCACATTTCCTCAATAAATTGGTATCGTTCAGTTGGTTTCATGAGCATGTATTCCCTTAAATAGTTCGAAGTTAGCTCTGATTAGATTTTCGCACCGTAGTTTGCTTATGGTGTTATGGTGTTAATGAGTTTTATTAACCGAATGAGTTTCCTTTGTTAGTTTAAAAAGGAACGTATTTTTATTGCTGAGCGCTCAATTCATCCCTAATTTTTCGAGGGACTTCAAGGCCATTCACAGAATAAGCCCTTACGGATTTGGAGAAAGACTTGGACGTCTTGTTGAGGATATATTTACTTATAAAACGAGGGAGATCCTTTGAATCTTTAAGGGGTTTGAATTCCGCAAGCTCTAATAGCTTTGAGATGTCATAATTATGTTGTGGTAGGATGAGCTTGGCTTTGTCAATTAAATCTGGATACTAGGCCCCATCATAAACAGCTTTTCTCCCTCTTTTTTTATGACTATTGTTTTGTTGACTGTTTACTTCAAATGGTTAATTGAATGGAATTGACTCCTACTGTTAAAAGGCGCTAGTCATCAATTTGTTGATTTTGATTTTCTTGTTCAAGCTCTTTCTCAAAGTTAGAGAGAGATTATTTTGATAGTGATGTGTGTGTTGAGTGATTCATTAAGGATTCTGGTTTTTCTTAATTTTGGAGGTATAATTTCTAAATTTAAATTATTAAGATTTTAATAGCGCTCTTAATTGAGTCTTAATTCATTCTTAATTAAATAGCTCAGTCTTTATACCTAAAACCCTAGAATTATATAATAAAATGTGGATATTTTATAGTTACAAATGTCCTTAGAAGTTAGAACATTCTGAAGAGGTAGAATCGAGTCTTGGTCTCTTTTGAGTAAGCTTAGCATGTAAAAATAATTAATGCCCTTCCTCCTCCAACCTCATATTTGGCGACTAAAAGTCCAATAAAAAAGCGGGCTTTTCTAGATTTAAATTTAGGAATTAATTAAGATTTATTAATTAAGATTTAAGACAGACCCCTAGAAGTGGCTATAAACAGGTTAAAACAGAGAAAAGGCTACAAGTCTAATGAGTTTGAGGACTTTTACAAGAATATACCATGAAAGCTTTGTTAGGCCCTTTTTTGGAGCTCAGGCTTGAAAGGGTTCATAATTTAAGCAAGATTAGTATTCCTAGCTTTAAGCTAAACAGATGCTAAAGTAGACTGTTGATAGATCTACAATATATTTAAAAGTAGGAAAATATCAATGGGAAGCTTAAAAATGTTGAATCCCAAGTTGGTTCCAAACATTAGAACGAATAGTAAATGAATCTGAGGACTCACTATTAAAGTTAAAACATTTATTCTAGTTTTGCTAAATATTCAATGAATGAAAATGTTGATTAATTTTTAATTCGATTTATTTTTCAAAAATTTTAGCTTATTGAGTTTCATATAAGCAATAGTATTTCTTATAAAAATCGTGATTTTAACTAAGAGTGTGAGGTGTCATTTAATGACATCGTTTAAGTTCATTAAAATGCTTCACTTATTAAAGCTAATACTCTATAATTATATATCATAATTAGTATGTTAATATAAGTTCAATAATAAATACATTATATTTTTAATAAGTATTAATAATTCTTATAAGTCACAAATTAAGAAATTCTAATATTACTAGTGTAATCAAATATAAATTTAACGATAATTGTGCATTATTTCTTTATTGAGTTTTTAGAGTTTTCTTCATCATTTAAAGCATATATAAAAAATTTTATAAAATCTATTACTTGAAGAACAATGTTTCGAGTTCTAATTAGAATTTATAATAAACAATATAAACATATATATCATATTTTGAGCTATTATCAAAGTATAATGACAATTTTATAACATATTCTATAAGATATTAATTATAATATATTCACATAATTATAATTATCATAACATTGTTTGTTTATATATATATATATTATCAATCATATTAATAACATATTTTTATAATTTAACATTAGTAAAATAGGCCAAAAATATGAATATAACAACCATAAAATTAAAGGACCATTTTTAACAGATTCGCATATTAATAAATGCCAGACATCCCTATAATTTACAATTATTTGTAAATAGAAGATGTAAGATAAAATAATCACAATCTGATTTAAAGTAATTACTTAACATTCTATTCTCCCTATTTAATGCAAAATTGGATTATAAAGTCACAGATGTTCATTATAATATACGAATAAAACAATTTCTGATTAAATAGAATCAAATTATTTTATAAAGTGCGAGATAGATTGCTACTAACTATTCAACACAACAATGTATAATTAAATTAAAATATACCTATTTTTATACAATTATTAATATAAAAATTTCCAATTAACACTAATTATTACTTTTGGGTGGTACCTGCCTCACACCTCCCCCTGTATAAATTAAGTTTAATAAATATTTATAAGAAAGAATAAATGAAAACTATTTAACTATAGATTTACACTATTCAGTGATCGATTGAATGAAATGTTAAGTAAAATTAGAAAAGGACTCGTTTAAGAAAAATTCTTCGATAATTTCACGTTATGCGAAAGATAGCAAATGTATAATAAACCCACAAACATATTCTCATTATCCCAATTATTAAGATATATTTTTAATAAATGATTTCTTTTACTCGAGATAAATGAATTATATTATATTTGGTATTCACTAAACAATAATTACTAGCTGTAATTAATTTATCTACTTTGTTTCATTTGTTCTAAATTTTAATGATTTATAATTAATAAACCTCTTATATTTTAGCAGTTTTAGCTCATTTAAATTTAATTAGTAGCTTTGAATCAGTAATTGTAATTGAATCTCGTTTACCTTAAGAAGTTTTATTTATTAAAAGAATTAAATAATTATTTTGAGCCACATTATTATTAGCATACAAATTAGTTTAATATTTATGTGGGGAATTTTCCTGACCCAACATAAATTACTATATTTATAAGTATAATACTTTAACTTGACCGATTAGTATTTAAGGATCATGTATATCTTTTAAAAACAGTATTGTTACATAAAATTATATATATATATCACACGATGTATAATTCACAAGATCAAATACAAAAATCAAGAAAAATGGAATATCAATTTTAAAATCATCAAAATTAAATTGAAATATAATCCAATTGTACTAGTGACACAATGACATGATTAAGAGAATTGGGACTTCTTAAGAGCTATATAAAATGTTCTAATTTCAACTTGTCAATGTATATTGTTTAATCTGGAAATAAAGAAGATGGGGAAGAATTTAAATGCCATAAATGTTTATAAAAAAAGCGAAGTATGAGGCAAGGAACTTTATTCAGTATATTTTCAAAGACTCCTATGATAATTCTTGTAAAAATCATCTTTTTATGTAAAATTAGAGTTAAAATATATGAATTAATTAAGATTCCAGTCTTTGTGGAAATGATTATCAGCTATTATAATGTGATCTATAAGAATTTACACTATTTTAATTGAGATATGATGAAATGATATTATATAAATATAGAATTAGAAATAGATGAATCTATATTCACACATTAGTCTCAAACTGTTTAAGATTTATTAGAGAGTAGTGATAAATATGCCCATTATGTATGGATGGATTAACTAGCAAAAAACTAATAGTGAAGAACGTAGATAATAGAAATGAATAAACTTTAAGAAGATGAAAACAAACATACGAAGCAAAAGGCATTAGGGTTATAAATCAAGGATGAAGAGGATATGATTTCTTAGAAATATGGGTATCAACATGGGTTGTTTATACACTAAAGAAGGAGAGGATACAGTCGAAGGATTGCATGAAACATACCAGAAGTGTCAATTACCATCAAAAGAATTTAAAATTCTTGGAATGTAATTTGCTTAGGAAATATCAATAGTGAAAGTATTCCTGCATAAACTACTAAGCAATTCATAGAATCATTATTTTTAAAGATGTAATAGACTAAGATGGTAAAATAGATTAATATACATTAATTAAATTGAGATAGATTGAATAAAATAATTAATTAAAATTGTAAAAAAAAGTTATTATACTTTTATAAATGTATATAATTATATTTAAATATAATGAATATTAATATAAATAAATCCCTTGAAAATGAAACTTTCCCTATTAAATACATTTAGCATATTGGCTGCAAGAAACTTCCTCTAAGAATTCTTTAATAAAACCTTAAGGGCAAAAAATAAACTATGAAAAACTTCACTATTTATTAGTTTGAGAATAATCAGACTTAAAAACTTAAATAATAAAGATATTTACGTAATGATCTATGATGATTATCCTTGCTTAAAATTAAAATGTATTTCAATTTTATATCATCTTATATAATTGATAAAAACCCTTAAATAAATACATAAACTTATTATAATAAATTGATGTAAAGATTCTTTCAATAAGTTCGGTTGAAAAATAATATAAGTCTAAAGTATCATTAAGATTCAGACGACTTGAATCTAACATGTTTATTTACTAATGAAAATAAAATATGCAAATTAAAATTAACTATTTTAGTGAAATAGGAACTCTTTTGTATGATTCTTTACAGAATTCAAAAGTATGAAAATTAAAAAATTTTAAGCAATTTAATTCTTATATTATTATTAATTTTTACAATATTGACATCTTTAATAATATAGAATAGCATTTTATTATAATTATTAAAAAAAATCAAGAATTAAATATCTGTTGATTTATCAAAATTATTCCTATTTTCAAGTAGAAATTTAATTTGAATAGATGTAATTATGAGATTAAAAACCTTATAATCTTCATATAGTTTCTGCTCATGATATTTTTATATGGTACTTTGAAGATTATATTCAATATTCTTATGATTTTATTCAGTTTATTTCTTGTCTATCAAGGATGCAAGAAGAATCAAGTGAAAGTTATTGTCATAATTTACGATTGTTCATACCTTTTAATAAAAATCTAAATGAATCATAAATTTAATTATTTAATTGATTTTTACTTTCTCAAATATGAGTAAAAAATATATATTATAAATTATATTATTATAAATAGGATTGCATAAATTTAATCAAAATTTAAATAATTAATATCAAAGGATTCTTCAGTTTGTTTTATTTAAGAGCTCTTAGTCATTACATTCATCAACAATGACAATGGAATTTGTGAGTCTACAGTTAAAGCAAAACCAAGGCATAAATCTCGAATATTTATTAAATACACATAATTTAACATTCAGAATTAGTATTGAAAGTTTTTGTTCTTATATATGTCAACTTAAATTAAGTCTTTATTCAGTAACCTGCTTCCAGTTTATGATTTTAAGTTGTTGTGTATAATAAATTACTGATGAGAAAAGGAAGGCAAGACTTTACTAATTTGAGGGACATGTTTTGAAGAAGACTTTTCGCAACTGTATCATATAATTAAAATCCCTTAATGAGGTTTATAAGTGCTTTGATTTGTAGGGAATTTGTTAAGGGTTGGGATTATTAATTAAATGCGAGACTAAAATTACAAGCTTTTGGGGTATATTTATGATGAAAAGTATATAGATTTAGTGTTTAAACTGCGTTATGGATGTGATATGTATAGTGAATAAGTCAAACTAATACTGAACTATAAGTCTATTGCACTGCTCTTAAAGCGTAGTCCATCAACTGTTCGCTCTCACTGCTTGAAAGCTGTGTAATTAAAGCAATAATAGCTAAATTCTTAGCCTAAGAGGAAGTCAAAGTTTCTATAGAAGCATATTGACTATCTTATTAATGAAAAAACTTTGAAGTATTGGGCTCACTTCTCTCTCGACTAACGAGCTATTATGTTTCACCGCCAGTTCCCTGAGTTGAAGATCTCTGCATAATCTGTTGCAAACATTTATAAACGAAACGGTATCTCTTACAAAGCTGTAAATCGTATCAAGAGAGTAATAGATTTCACTCTGCCATTTCACAACAACAACTTAAATTATATTTATAATTAAATGCAGAGAGCCTAATAGAATAATATTAAGTTTATACATGCTGACTAGGCTGTGTTTACCATCAACACTTTCATCTATAAGTCTCGGTATAAGAGGCATAGTAATATAGAAGTATATGACTAGAAAGTCAAGGTATAAACAATGGCAATTCTTGGAGGAATTAGTGAGGATACTGGTTTAGAAACTTATGTTATTCATCCTCGATGTATTAAGACAGAGCAAGTACTATAAGCAAGTATATAAAGTTCTTAGAACAGCTGAGAGAGAAGTACCCTGAATAAGAGATTATACTGTTTGTTGATAATCTTTCTGTTCATAAGACTAAAGAAACAAGGAAGAGTTATGAACAACTAAGAATAACGCCAGTGTTCAATGTACCTTACAGTCCACAGTTTAATGGAAAGGAGTTCTACTGGGGTATATTAGAAGGTCATTACAAGAAACTGCTGCTATACCACTTGATGCATGGCCTACCTACCTACCTATCGATACAGTAGACTTTATTAAAAGCTCAGCGAAGAGAGTAGATAGTTAATTAGCTTAAAAGTGTGCTAAAGAAGGGAAAGTAAATGTATATAAATAAGTTTTGTAGTTAAGTTAATGAATATATAAGTCACATTTTAAATTCTTTAGAGGGATCTGGCTTCTCTTTCTTTTCTTCTACTTCTTGCTTCCTTCCTCCTAAGTTTCTTCTCTTGCTGCTAGCTCCTGCATCTATGTTCATTTAATCTGGTCGCTAAATATTAGAGTATAGTCTCTTACTAATTTCATACTTTGCTGTGACTTTCGCTCTCTGGGAAGCTTGCTCTATTCCTTCATCAAGAAGATGCCAGTACCAGATTTTTCTAATGAGTTAAACTACAAATCTTACTTGAAATATATGGGTGCTTCTGCAGCTCTGATAGCCAGCTCTCACTTATCTTGATCCCCTGTTTATCCTTATCTTCTGAAGAGATGCTGTACCTTTTCTTATGAGATTCTTGAATAATTTCTTTCAAGTAATCACCTTTTATTGTTGCAAGTATGCCAAAGAAATAGTTTCTTTCAGGTAGTTTATTTGACAACTGCTTCTTAGTAGGCAGGTACTGCGAAACCTCTGGGTCATTCATAGCATCATCATATAAGTTAGTCACAGAGATTTCTGGATAGTTTGGAATCTCTGCAAACTTCACATCTTAAGTTTTCAATGCTTTCTTCTCTTTGCAGAGTATTGCTCTTAGAAGTGAAATTTTAGTACCTTCCATCGTTGGCATGAACAGGCCAACTACATAATCAAGATTAGCCACTATGAGTTCATTACCTTGCGGCACCAGGTAGAGATGTAAATCCTCCTTGCTTCTAAATCTTTGAATCAATTCTTGTGCTTGCACTCTCTCTTTTCATTGCATCATTCATTGAGTCCATCTTGTTTACTGATCTAAGAAATCCTATTCATATATATAAATTTATTTATTTCAATTATATACCTCTGTAAAACTTACTATTAAATATGGGCATCCTATAGGAGGTCAACCTCTAAGAAGGATATGGAGAAGGTTTTGAGAACTGGTTTCAAACTTGAGAGATTGATATCAATTTCTACTGATATAGTTCCATATTTTAAAAAATTTAAATTGGTACGTACTCAGTTAGGAGCAGCTCCTAAAATGCTAGTACTTAATCATTAATTAAAGCTAGTACTTAACTAGGATCACCCTAATTTTAATCATAAAATCACAAAATACCTCCTAAAGCAGTACGTACTTAATTAGGGGCACCTCCTAAATCGGTACGTACAATAATCAGCTTATTATTGAAAGTAAAAATGGTTACTTCCTCACCCATATTAAGAGCTGGATCATCTCTTAACACTCATAATTCATCTCTAATACTCTAAGAACTTCCCTTAAAATTTGTAGGATTGCAAAGCTCTTATATAAGCTCTCAGTTATAGATGCAGTTTTATAATTTCAAATTCAAATTTAAATATGAGCGCTAACATTTTAAGAAAAACAACAGCACTTCCATCAAACTAAATGAGACTTACCTTTGGCAGCAATAAAAAGTGTGATAGCTGTGAGATGAACTCTCATAAAGAACTACCAGAGCTATCACTTGAGGTCTCTGTTATTAAAATAGAAATTAATAATAGAAAATAAATGGCAAACAAGTGTGTGGGAGACAGAGAGGAGGAGAAAGGTATTAATGAAATTCCTATACAAACTGAACAAGTTGAAATCTATTTTTGTGAGTTATATGAGAGAGATTTTGCTCTTAAATCAAGCTGGTACAGACATATGAAGGAGCATTTGTATACTTAAAGCATGATAAAATAGATTGAAAGTATGACTGCTTTGAGTGCCATAGGCAATACTCTCATACAAGAGACTTGAAGAAGCATCTATTAAAAGCTCACAAGAAAGATATAGAAGTTTAGAATCATGAAGTTGAGCTGAAGCTTATAAACAAAAGAAAAGCAAGAGAACCTTCGAAAGTGGTAGAGCTCTAACAAGCTAGTGAGTCAGGTTTGTGAGAAAATCACGCAACCTTCTGGCATCTGAAATTACAAAGATTATGATAAAAATTCAATATAAAAATATTCCAGTTCTTGCCTAAATTGACCTGGACACTTCACTTCAGATCTACCTTATATTAGAAGACTCCTTTGATAACAAAGTTATCAATGATCATCAATACGCATACAAGGTGTATCCCTTCAACTATCTCTTAAGTGATGATAAATATCAGATGGAGTTTACAAATGAGTATCAATAAGTACTCACTTAAGCAAAGTTTAAAGAGTGCAGTTACTTAATCAAAATAGATGCTGTTCTCCTTGCCAAGGATCATGTTGCTTTCAGACTCCCACTTTATAAAATGACTCTTAGAGATTTCATATCAGATTAAAAGAATCATAAGTAACTTGGATAAATTGAAAATCAGACCGTATAAGGTATTGAAGAGCTTCACAAGTTAGGGTTTGCTCACAGAGATTTGAAGCCAGAAAAAATATAATGATACACTTTTTACCAGTAAGAGTAGCAATAATCGATTTCAACAGAGTCTAAAGAGTTGAAGTATCAAGGCTTGGAACTGTAATGAAACTCAAGGGTACTTTCCAGAAAGAGAAGACTGGAGAGATGGTGACTTTTAGTGGGATGTATGGGCATTAGCAGCAATAAATAATAATAGAGTGCGATATGCCTCGCAACGATTACTACTCTACAAGGTGCGAGAAAGATGCTAAGTAAAGAATAAACTAGTTTATAGACAAAACCAGAGTCTCAAAATCAATAAAACAAATGGCAGACTCAATAATATTAAAATCAAACTCAAGATTAGACATAACAATAGAGCAGATAGAGTTGTGGTTAAGCAAGATAAACTTCAGACCTCTCCCACATGGTCTAAAAGTGAATTTTGAGTGATTAAATTAAATACAGTTTCTAAATATTTCACATTAAAACCTATTACTAACCCCAAACCCTAACAAATTCTCTACAAATCAAAGCAGTTATAAACCTCATTAAGGGGTTTTGGGGTTTGAATGTACCTTACAGTCCACAGTTTAATGGAAAGGAGTTCTACTGGGGTATATTAGAAGGTCATTACAAGAAACTGCTGCTATACCACTTGATGCATGGCCTACCTACCTACCTATCGATACAGTAGACTTTATTAAAAGCTCAGCGAAGAGAGTAGATAGTTAATTAGCTTAAAAGTGTGCTAAAGAAGGGAAAGTAAATGTATATAAATAAGTTTTGTAGTTAAGTTAATGAATATATAAGTCACATTTTAAATTCTTTAGAGGGATCTGGCTTCTCTTTCTTTTCTTCTACTTCTTGCTTCCTTCCTCCTAAGTTTCTTCTCTTGCTGCTAGCTCCTGCATCTATGTTCATTTAATCTGGTCGCTAAATATTAGAGTATAGTCTCTTACTAATTTCATACTTTGCTGTGACTTTCGCTCTCTGGGAAGCTTGCTCTATTCCTTCATCAAGAAGATGCCAGTACCAGATTTTTCTAATGAGTTAAACTACAAATCTTACTTGAAATATATGGGTGCTTCTGCATCTCTGATAGCCAGCTCTCACTTATCTTGATCCCTTGTTTGTCCTTATCTTCTGAAGAGATGCTGTACCTCTTCTTATGAGATTCTTGAATAATTTCTTTCAAGTAATCACCTTTAATTAGTTGCAAGTATGCCAAAGAAATAGTTTCTTTCAGGTAGTTTATTTGACAACTGCTTCTTAGTAGGCAGGTACTGCGAAACCTCTGGGTCATTCATAGCATCATCATATAAGTTAGTCACAGAGATTTCTGGATAGTTTGGAATCTCTGCAAACTTCACATCTTAAGTTTTCAATGCTTTCTTCTCTTTGCAGAGTATTGCTCTTAGAAGTGAAATTTTAGTACCTTCCATCGTTGGCATGAACAGGCCAACTACATAATCAAGATTAGCCACTATGAGTTCATTACCTTGCGGCACCAGGTAGAGATGTAAATCCTCCTTGCTTCTAAATCTTTGAATCAATTCTTGTGCTTGCACTCTCTCTTTTCATTGCATCATTCATTGAGTCCATCTTGTTTACTGATCTAAGAAATCCTATTCATATATATAAATTTATTTATTTCAATTATATACCTCTGTAAAACTTACTATTAAATATGGGCATCCTATAGGAGGTCAACCTCTAAGAAGGATATGGAGAAGGTTTTGAGAACTGGTTTCAAACTTGAGAGATTGATATCAATTTCTACTGATATAGTTCCATATTTTAAAAAATTTAAATTGGTACGTACTCAGTTAGGAGCAGCTCCTAAAATGCTAGTACTTAATCATTAATTAAAGCTAGTACTTAACTAGGATCACCCTAATTTTAATCATAAAATCACAAAATACCTCCTAAAGCAGTACGTACTTAATTAGGGGCACCTCCTAAATCGGTACGTACAATAATCAGCTTATTATTGAAAGTAAAAATGGTTACTTCCTCACCCATATTAAGAGCTGGATCATCTCTTAACACTCATAATTCATCTCTAATACTCTAAGAACTTCCCTTAAAATTTGTAGGATTGCAAAGCTCTTATATAAGCTCTCAGTTATAGATGCAGTTTTATAATTTCAAATTCAAATTTAAATATGAGCGCTAACATTTTAAGAAAAACAACAGCACTTCCATCAAACTAAATGAGACTTACCTTTGGCAATAATAAAAAGTGTGATAGCTGTGAGATGAACTCTCATAAGGAACTACCGGTTCTATCACTTGAGTTCTCTGTTATTAAAATAGAAATTAATAATAGAAAATAAATGGCAAACAAGTGTGTGGGAGACAGAGAGGAGGAGAAAGGTATTAATGAAATTCCTATACAAACTGAACAAGTTGAAATCTATTTTTGTGAGTTATATGAGAGAGATTTTGCTCTTAAATCAAGCTGGTACAGACATATGAAGGAGCATTTGTATACTTAAAGCATGATAAAATAGATTGAAAGTATGACTGCTTTAGTGCCATAGGCAATACTCTCATACAAGAGACTTGAAGAAGCATCTATTAAAAGCTCACAAGAAAGATATAGAAGTTGAGAATCATGAAGTTGACCTGAAGCTTCTAAACAAAAGAAAAGCAAGAGAACCTTCGAAAGTGGTAGAGCTCTAACAAGCTAGTGAGTCAGGTATGTGAGAAAATCACGCAACCTTCTAGCATCTGAAATCATAAAGATTATGATAAAAATTCAATATAAAAATATTCCAGTTCTTGCCTAAATTGACCTGGACACTTTACTTTAGAGCTACCTTATATTAGAAGACTCCTTTGATAACAAAGTTATCAATGATCATCAATACGCATACAAGGTGTATCCCTTCAACTATCTCTTAAGTGATGATAAATATCAGATGGAGTTTACAAATGAGTATCAATAAGTACTCACTTAAGCAAAGTTTAAAGAGTGCAGTTACTTAATCAAAATAGATGCTGTTCTCCTTGCCAAGGATCATGTTGCTTTCAGACTCCCACTTTATAAAATGACTCTTAGAGATTTCATATCAGATTAAAAGAATCATAAGTAACTTGGATAAATTGAAAATCAGACCGTATAAGGTATTGAAGAGCTTCACAAGTTAGGGTTTGCTCACAGAGATTTGAAGCCAGAAAAAATATAATGATACACTTTTTACCAGTAAGAGTAGCAATAATCGATTTCAACAGAGTCTAAAGAGTTGAAGTATCAAGGCTTGGAACTGTAATGAAACTCAAGGGTACTTTCCAGAAAGAGAAGACTGGAGAGATGGTGACTTTTAGTGGGATGTATGGGCATTAGCAGCAATAATGAAGTAATAGTAGAGTGCGAAATGCCTCGCAAAGATTACTACTCTACAAGGTGCGAGAAAGATGCTAAGTAAAGAATAAACTAGTTTATAGACAAAACCAGAGTCTCAAAATCAATAAAACAAATGGCAGACTCAATAATATTAAAATCAAACTCAAGATTAGACATAACAATAGAGCAGATAGAGTTGTGGTTAAGCAAGATAAACTTCAGACCTCTCCCACATGGTCTAAAAGTGAATTTTGAGTGATTAAATTAAATACAGTTTCTAAATATTTCACATTAAAACCTATTACTAACCCCAAACCCTAACAAATTCTCTACAAATCAAAGCAGTTATAAACCTCATTAAGGGGTTTTGGGGTTTGAATGTACCTTACAGTCCACAGTTTAATGGAAAGGAGTTCTACTGGGGTATATTAGAAGGTCATTACAAGAAACTGCTGCTATACCACTTGATGCATGGCCTACCTACCTACCTATCGATACAGTAGACTTTATTAAAAGCTCAGCGAAGAGAGTAGATAGTTAATTAGCTTAAAAGTGTGCTAAAGAAGGGAAAGTAAATGTATATAAATAAGTTTTGTAGTTAAGTTAATGAATATATAAGTCACATTTTAAATTCTTTAGAGGGATCTGGCTTCTCTTTCTTTTCTTCTACTTCTTGCTTCCTTCCTCCTAAGTTTCTTCTCTTGCTGCTAGCTCCTGCATCTATGTTCATTTAATCTGGTCGCTAAATATTAGAGTATAGTCTCTTACTAATTTCATACTTTGCTGTGACTTTCGCTCTCTGGGAAGCTTGCTCTATTCCTTCATCAAGAAGATGCCAGTACCAGATTTTTCTAATGAGTTAAACTACAAATCTTACTTGAAATATATGGGTGCTTCTGCATCTCTGATAGCCAGCTCTCACTTATCTTGATCCCTTGTTTGTCCTTATCTTCTGAGGAGATGCTGTACCTTTTCTTATGAGATTCTTGAATAATTTCTTTCAAGTAATCACCTTTGATAGTTGCAAGTATGCCAAAGAATAGTTTCTTTCAGTAGTTTATTTGACAACTGCTTCTTAGTAGGCAGGTACTTCGAAACCTCTGGGTCATTCATAGCATCATCGTATAAGTTAGTCACAGAGATTTCTGGATAGTTTGGAATCTCTGCAAACTTCACATCTTAAGTTTTCAATGCTTTCTTCTCTTTGCAGAGTATTGCTCTTAGAAGTGAAATTTTAGTACCTTCCATCGTTGGCATGAACAGGCCAACTACATAATCAAGATTAGCCACTATGAGTTCATTACCTTGCGGCACCAGGTAGAGATGTAAATCCTCCTTGCTTCTAAATCTTTGAATCAATTCTTGTGCTTGCACTCTCTCTTTTCATTGCATCATTCATTGAGTCCATCTTGTTTACTGATCTAAGAAATCCTATTCATATATATAAATTTATTTATTTCAATTATATACCTCTGTAAAACTTACTATTAAATATGGGCATCCTATAGGAGGTCAACCTCTAAGAAGGATATGGAGAAGGTTTTGAGAACTGGTTTCAAACTTGAGAGATTGATATCAATTTCTACTGATATAGTTCCATATTTTAAAAAATTTAAATTGGTACGTACTCAGTTAGGAGCAGCTCCTAAAATGCTAGTACTTAATCATTAATTAAAGCTAGTACTTAACTAGGATCACCCTAATTTTAATCATAAAATCACAAAATACCTCCTAAAGCAGTACGTACTTAATTAGGGGCACCTCCTAAATCGGTACGTACAATAATCAGCTTATTATTGAAAGTAAAAATGGTTACTTCCTCACCCATATTAAGAGCTGGATCATCTCTTAACACTCATAATTCATCTCTAATACTCTAAGAACTTCCCTTAAAATTTGTAGGATTGCAAAGCTCTTATATAAGCTCTCAGTTATAGATGCAGTTTTATAATTTCAAATTCAAATTTAAATATGAGCGCTAACATTTTAAGAAAAACAACAGCACTTCCATCAAACTAAATGAGACTTACCTTTGGCAATAATAAAAAGTGTGATAGCTGTGAGATGAACTCTCATAAGGAACTACCGGTTCTATCACTTGAGTTCTCTGTTATTAAAATAGAAATTAATAATAGAAAATAAATGGCAAACAAGTGTGTGGGAGACAGAGAGGAGGAGAAAGGTATTAATGAAATTCCTATACAAACTGAACAAGTTGAAATCTATTTTTGTGAGTTATATGAGAGAGATTTTGCTCTTAAATCAAGCTGGTACAGACATATGAAGGAGCATTTGTATACTTAAAGCATGATAAAATAGATTGAAAGTATGACTGCTTTGAGTGCCATAGGCAATACTCTCATACAAGAGACTTGAAGAAGCATCTATTAAAAGCTCACAAGAAAGATATAGAAGTTGAGAATCATGAAGTTGACCTGAAGCTTCTAAACAAAAGAAAAGCAAGAGAACCTTCGAAAGTGGTAGAGCTCTAACAAGCTAGTGAGTCAGGTATGTGAGAAAATCACGCAACCTTCTAGCATCTGAAATCATAAAGATTATGATAAAAATTCAATATAAAAATATTCCAGTTCTTGCCTAAATTGACCTGGACACTTTACTTTAGAGCTACCTTATATTAGAAGACTCCTTTGATAACAAAGTTATCAATGATCATCAATACGCATACAAGGTGTATCCCTTCAACTATCTCTTAAGTGATGATAAATATCAGATGGAGTTTACAAATGAGTATCAATAAGTACTCACTTAAGCAAAGTTTAAAGAGTGCAGTTACTTAATCAAAATAGATGCTGTTCTCCTTGCCAAGGATCATGTTGCTTTCAGACTCCCACTTTATAAAATGACTCTTAGAGATTTCATATCAGATTAAAAGAATCATAAGTAACTTGGATAAATTGAAAATCAGACCGTATAAGGTATTGAAGAGCTTCACAAGTTAGGGTTTGCTCACAGAGATTTGAAGCCAGAAAAAATATAATGATACACTTTTTACCAGTAAGAGTAGCAATAATCGATTTCAACAGAGTCTAAAGAGTTGAAGTATCAAGGCTTGGAACTGTAATGAAACTCAAGGGTACTTTCCAGAAAGAGAAGACTGGAGAGATGGTGACTTTTAGTGGGATGTATGGGCATTAGCAGCAATAATAATAATAATAGAGTGCGATATGCCTCGCAACGATTACTACTCTACAAGGTGCGAGAAAGATGCTAAGTAAAGAATAAACTAGTTTATAGACAAAACCAGAGTCTCAAAATCAATAAAACAAATGGCAGACTCAATAATATTAAAATCAAACTCAAGATTAGACATAACAATAGAGCAGATAGAGTTGTGGTTAAGCAAGATAAACTTCAGACCTCTCCCACATGGTCTAAAAGTGAATTTTGAGTGATTAAATTAAATACAGTTTCTAAATATTTCACATTAAAACCTATTACTAACCCCAAACCCTAACAAATTCTC